>OU964982.1:3624631-3647131 GCA_918808275.2 Dolichovespula sylvestris
CGTTTGCACACGTGCCCTTCCTTCTCACCCTTCCTCTCTTTCTCTCTTTCTCTTTATCTGTCTCGTGGTTTTATCGTTTATCTTGCGTGTTCTCTCTCGCCTGCTAATAGCTCTTTCCAAGCTTTTACCATTTTATACAGATAGATACGTACATATAATATATATATATATATATATATATATATATATATATATTTTCATTTTCCTATTTGTTACAATTTTTAATCGAGTTTGACATAACTTTACATCATGATCGAATCGTTTGAATTTGAACAACACTTTAATTCCCAATAATATACGACAACGATGCTATTTCAAACGTACACCTTTCCTTTATTATACTTCTCGATGGAAAAGATTAATATTATTTTTTCTTATTTATTTATTTATTTATTTATTTTTTTTTTTTTCTTTTCTTTAGAGAGGTGAGAAAAATACGTAAAGAGAAAAGGCTGTAGAGATAATATATAATCCATGGGAGGGAAGGGTGAGTTTATTCCCGGTCCAACCAGCAAGCTCGATGGGTTTTGTCATGGTGGAATAGCTTTAAGGCCGACAACAGAGAGAGAGGAAGAGAGAAAGAAAGAGAGGAGAGAGGAGAGAGGAGAGAGAGAGAGAGAGAGAGAAAGAGAGAATCGTGCTGGCGGTAAGCTAATATTACGGTGCCCCGCGGCGAGCTGGAAAATTTCATTGAAACTTCCATTATTCATTCGCGAACCAACTCGACCAGATCCCGTTCTCTTCTCTTTCGTTCCGTTCTGTTTTGTTCTGTTCTGTTCTCTTCTCTTCTCTTCTTTTCTGTTCTGTTCTGTTCTGTTCTCGTCCGCCTGTCTCTCGTTAAATTCAATCTGGAACTTTGATCACCGACGAGACACAACAACAATTTTCAATGGTTTAACATTTTGTAATACTTTTCTTTTTTTACTTTGTCTTTTTAGTTTTCTTCGTTTCGTTAAGTTAAAAAAGTTTATTCCCTTCGAAACCGTCTCTTTTTCTTTTTCTTTTTCTTTTTCACCTCTCGGAGCGTTTAACAATTTTTCGATCTCCCTGTATACACTAATTTACTACGTATATATATATACGTATATATATATATATATATATATATATATATATATATATATATATATATATATAATGTTTCGTTTACTTGTAGATAGAAATCGAGAAAATATATTTTGTATTGTAGCGAAGGTGGTGGTGGTCTACCTTTTGAAATACTTTTTTTTTCTTTTCCTTTTTTTTTCGCCGTTTCTGTTGTATGTAAGCGACAGACGAAACGACATTTCCGTTTTGTCGGCTTTAACAGAACCAAAGAAAGACTCGGCTGGACCCTAGGCGAGAAAGAGAGAGAGAGAGAGAGAGAGAGAGAGAGAGAGAGAGAGAGAGAGAGAGGGGCAGCACGAAAAAGCAATTTTCTCGCGAATTCTTTTCTCCTTTGCCTTCGTCGTTCTCATCCGATCGATCGGTGAGAGAGACCTTTACGGATCTTCAATCTCGAGGATCATTTTTTTTTCTTTTCTTCTCTCTCTCTCTCTTTATCATTCGCACTCTTTCAAAATCGTTGAAATTCGATTTCCATTCCCTTTGCCTTTTCTCCTTCTATTTGTTAATTAATTTATCTTCCCTGGTCAAGTTGTGGTTAATGGCGGCTTATTATAGATCATTATAGAGAGATAGAGAGAGAGAGAGAGAGAGAGAGAGAGAGAGAGAGAGAGAGAGAGATCTCTTTCACGTTAAAAACGATCGGTGGTTACTGGGTGGTGGTTTCGTAATAAAGTTTTCATCCGAGCTATTATGGCGAGGTTCGTCGATAATTAACTTAACGTAACGTAACGTAAATTACATCACACGAATATATATATATATCTTGGGCAATCACATTTGTGAAATGATCGATCTTCTTGTATAGCAAATTCCGCGTGTGTGTGCGTGTGCGTGTGTGTAACTTCGTTTCGAACGAAGGAAGAAGAAGAAAAAGAAAAAAAAAAAAAGAGGAAATTCAATCTAACTTGATATCGAAACGTTTTCTTATCTCGACCCTCCTCCTCCTCCTCCTCCTCCTCTCTCTCTCTCTCTCTCTCTCTCTCTCTCTCTCGTAAAAGAGTAATTCCAATTACCTTTTTCGAATAACTTTTCCTCTTGCTTCTCTTTTTATTTATTTATTTATTTTTTTTTTATTTATTAATTTATTTAGTTTATTTTTTTTCTTTTTTTTCTTTTTCCAGTAAACGATCTCGTTAAAGAGATATGTCTCTTAGTTTTCTTTTTAACCTTTAAAAAAAACAAAAAAAAAAGCGAACTGTTGAACTTTCCTCGACGAAGGCTTTTTCTTTTCCCCCTTACGTTCAACGCGAAACGTACGTACGAGCGAATATGGAGCTTTCATGAAGCGGAATAAATTCTAGAAATATAATATTAAATACGAAATGTGAAATGCGAAATGTGAAAATTTGTTGAAAAACGTTCTCGATTTATTTTTCAACGAATTTAAATGAAACACTTCGCAAGTTTCTTTTCGTATATATATATATATATATATATATATATATATATATATATATATATTTGTTATGTTTTTACTTCATCGATCCTTAGATGATTACAATTTTTAATTCTATTCTGTATGCTTGTTAAATTCTATGTGAAAGCAAAAACAAAACTTTTACGCGCGCCTACACACGCACGTGTATATACGTGTGAGTTAATGTAGCTTTATTTTTTTTTTTTTTATTTTTTATTTTTTTTTATTATTATCGTACAGAATTCAACCATTCTCTCTCTCTCTCTCTTTCTTCGTACCATTTCCTATAATATTTGCATTGTCTCGTTTTATTTCTTTTTTTATTATCCTACAGAATCCAACCCTTCTCTCTCTCCCTCTCTCCCTCTCTCTCTCTCTCTCTCTCTCTCTCTATATATATATATATATATCTCTCTTTGTACTATTTCCTATAATATTTGCATTGTGCAAGAACTCTCTCTATCTCTCTATCTCTCTCTCTCTATCTCTGTATCTCTCTTTCGCTTTGATATTCCTTTACTCCCTCTCGTCCCTCTTTACTCAAGCATAGAAGGAGAAAAGGCATGAGTATAGAGGACTAAAAGAAGGAGGAGGAGGAGGAGGAGGAGGAGGATGAGGTCGAAGAAGAGAGAAAGAGGGAGAGGTAGGTAGCGTACATAGGCCCCCGTAAATCCATTTATTTATTTATTTATGTGCCACGGGGGGGCTTTGCGAAGCCGAAGGGTGGGTGGACGAAGGGTGTAGGGTCTGGCTTATGGTATAGCAACCATCCAGCCAGCCAGCCAGCCAGCATGCATCGGCCCAAGAATCCCACGGGAACGTGCGAAGCGTGCTAGACACGGGGGAAAGATCGCAAAAGTCACGAAGGACACACGCGGATATTCGACGAATATGTACGAGATAGAAAGAGATAGAGATAGATAGATAGAGAGAGAGAGAGAGAGAGAGAGAAAAGGGATGCTTACAATGGCGTAGGACGAACCGTTACGGAAGGTAAATTCTCTCGAGGCATGGTGGCTTAAAACGAAAGTGCTGTTGTTGCCACTTAGTCGAAAGAAAAAGATTCGCCATTCTTGTCTTTCTTTATCTCTCTTTTTTTATCAGTATCTCTTTGTCCCTTTCTCAATCTCTCTCACTCTTTCTTTTTCTCCCCCTTTTTTTTTTTTATGACATATCTAAAAATCTCTTTCTTTTTATCTTGTTCCATAAGGATAATATTTAATCCGACAAGAAGATATCGTCGAAACGACTTTTTCCCTTTTTCTCGGTTTACTTTTACCTTCGTAGAAGGAAAATGGTACTACGACGAATATATCTTATCATACATATTATCACATACATACATACATACATATATATTCGACGTACGATAAAATAATATGCGTATCATTATTATCGTATTAAAATTTATTGTATTATAAATTATAAAACTTACCCAATTGTTCGTTCTTTGTCTACGTTCAAGAAGATATTGCTGCAACTTCGGTCCAGATCCGGACAAAAATCCTTTGACGAAACCTCGTGTCCTCTCCAAATGATTCGGCGTTATCACTTCGACCTGGGCGAGATATTTTTGCATGGTCGTTTCCAAGTCCGGTACTGGAAGACTTGGTAATGGCTCGACCCTCTGAAACGTACGAGAGATCGTCGTCGTGTTATCGAAATTACGAATGATCGAGGAGTTTACTCGATTTATATCACGTACGTACGGTACAAAATTTTCCTCTTTCTTTTTCTGTCGAAATTCTTCTAGACAATTAAACTGTATATTCTTTTTAATCGATCATTTTTTTTTTCAGTTTAAAATCGCACGAAACGATTCGTGACACCGTACGCACGGTTTATCAAAGTAATTATCGTTTCAACGCGATCATTATTTTTATTCGTTTATATTTTTTTTTTCCGTATAAACGGAGAGATTCTTTCATTTTCTCTTTTCTTGTTTCTCTTTTTTTTTTTTTTTTTTTAAATCATCGCAACTTCTTATACCGTGATCGTTGGAACAAAAGTGTACAACAAAAGGGAGATCGAATGGGTTCTCGAAAATTTTTTTTACGTGGAACGAAAGCGAACGAAGTCTCGTCGGGGTGGTGATGGTGGTATTCGTTGAAGAAGAAAAGAAAAAGAAAAAGAAAAAACACATACATCGAAAGGGAAAGAAAAGGGTGGCACGATAAGCATCTCTAACGTCCTTATACCGCACGACGTGTTCCGCGGTCCTCCGGAAAGAAGGCCACACGAGCGATTGTAAAATAAAGAATCAATTGAGAAACGAAGCGTGTCTCTGGTAGTAGAGAGGAAGAGCGCCCTTAGGGCTCGCACGCTTCGTTGATCAGAATCCCCTTTCGCCGCGGCCTAACAAGACCAACTTTGTGACCCGAACGCACGCACGCGCACGCACACACACTTAAGTTCGCATAAGCTTGGAGAGTCCACTACCCTTCGATCCTTCGGCTTGAATTTTTCTGTTGAACGATCGAGAAGAGAGAGAGCGATAAAAGAGAGAGAGAGAGAGAGAGAGAGAGACGAATATAATACGTTCGAAAAATAGTCTACTCTAGGCCTCACACACACACACACATATATATATATATATTATGAGAGTTTCCATTAACTAAATATGTTGGAGAATCAATATTTTTGCAAATGAAATCATTTCGATCAAATCGTTTTATTTCTTTCTTTTTTACGACAAGCTTTTTTGTCTAAAAGGATAGTAGTAAGTCGGTCAATGGGGAGGGAGAGGGATAAAGTTGATGATCGTTCGAGTGAAACGTAACGATTTAATTTTGTATTAATTGATAGTAGTAGTTATTGGTCTGATAAGAGAGGGAATAGACGTCGAGGTATACTTAGAATGGCCGAGAGACGCTCGAAGGAATTTTTCCGAAAGAATTGATTATTTTGTTTTTCTTTCACGCGAGTAATGGACACGTTAGAGACGAAGCCTGTTACGGTATATTCCAGTTAGATCGGGATAAAGGACGTGGTTTTATTCGAGTCACGAAACGAATCCCGAAAATCGTCTTTCGGTAACGAGTCGGATTATCGTTAAGCGCCATGAGTCAGTTGGATTCTTGCAGAAAAGAAAAAAGGAAAAAAGAAAGAGAAAAAAAAAACATTCTTGTTGCGTTCCAACCATCCAACCAACCAACCAACCAACCAACCCTCGAACGTAAACGTATCTCGCGAGAGATACGGTTACCTTCGTTCGTTCGTTCGTTCGTTCGTTCGTTCCTTTCGTATAACGGGTGTCCGTATTCCCATGAGATTTTCGCTCCCCCTTTTCATGGAGATCTCATTGATATGCACCGCTGGAAACTCTACTAACGATCTCATACGCACCAGGACCTGTCCTGGACCGCATTTCTCTAACTTCTACTCCTCCATCCCCTCTTACTCCTACTCCTACTTACTCCCTGCGATTTTTTTTTCTATTCGAAAATCTCTCGATCGAAATATATATATATATATTTTCTTTTCCTCGCAGGATTCTTGAAAATAGTTCATGACCGTACTGTACTATACCTCTTAGCACTGTTGGCGACATCGAACTATCTTCGATCATGCGAATGAAACTCTTCTATTTTTATCCCTTTCATTTTTTTTCCGCGCGTGGGTGTGTGTTTTTATTTTCTTCTTCCTTTATTTTATTTTATTTTTTTTTTCTTATCGTCCACCAATCTTTATGTTTAATTCGTTAAATCCCTTGCGCGATCATTTGTGTGTGATCCTTTTTTTTTCTTCGAGTCACAAATTTTATATTTATTTTTATACCATCCGACCGACGATGGTATGATTAGCTAGGTGACCGATCTAATTTCTACGGGATTGGTGTAATTAGGTGTAAACACAGTGACGAGAAAGAGAAAGAGAGAGAGAGAGAACGGTTGGATATCGTAATTCAAAATGGTTCAATAGTTTCGATCAAGCGACCCTCGTTTGTCCGATTCGATAATAATCAATCGGACGTGCCTGCTATTCGAGCTTACTGAATTCGAAATAATTTCGTCGCTCGTCCGACGACCAAAGAGAGAGAGAGAGAGAGAGAGAGAGACCAGCCCTTTCTTCTTTCTCTCTTTATCTCACATAACGACCCTTATTCGTGGGTGTGTTGCATCTCGTATAGAGGGAATTTTCAAAGCTTTTCTCTCTCCGGTGTAATTTTTTGCTTTCTCCTCTTTTTCTTCTTCTCTCGTTCATTCACGCGGGACGCGTCGAATGAAATTAATTTTATTTATTTATTTATTTATTTATTTATTTATTTTTAAAGAACTTTTTTCGTTCGTTTTCTTTTTTTTTTTTTTTTTTGTTCGAAGATACAAATCCCTAGGGAGTGAGAGGGAGGGGTATGATTTTTGACGATGTCATTCACTCAGGGTGCATTATAAATTTTCTAACATAAAGCCGTGTCCTATGTAATTCTTCCTCATGATTATAACGGCACCTTGCAATATCCCCGTAGAAATTCCCAATGGACCGTGGAGCGGAGAGCCACTCGATATGCAAACATAAGAAGAGAAGAGAGAGAGATAGATAGATAGAGAAAGATAAAGAGAGAGGGAGAAGAAGATAAAGAGAGAGAGAGAGAGAGAGAGAGAGAGAAAAGAGGAGGAAGAGGAGGAGGGTGTACATGGAGGGTGGAGACGTCGCCGGCCTTCGGGGATATACGGTTTTGGTTCTGCCAGAACCAGAGAGAGGGTGGAAGAAAGAGATAGAGATAGACAGAGAAAAGAGATAGGGTGGCAGTCCAGGGTGTTACTAATTGGAGGGGTGACGAGGGAGGAAACCTTGTTATCTCTTAATTGCTGCGACCCTCTCCGCTCAGTGTTTTGCATCGATAAGAAGTACACACACTCTCTCTCTCTCTCTCTCTCCCGGCACTCGAAATTTTCATCTCTTTCATTCCCATTCTTTCCTTTCCAATCCCAGAGCGAACCACATTGGATTTCATGGCGTACGTTCTCCGGAACTCCCTCAACCTCGATCCCCGTCTAAACAAAAATCCTTTCTCTTTTTTTTTTTATTGTCTGTTTTTTTTTTTTCTTAACGAATGTCACTAGAGGCGTCACAAATTGCCGTCTCACAATCCTTATCTCGTTCCTCGTGTTCGTTACGGGTCTATCGGTCTGTCCACGATCGACTTTGCGTTTCTTTTTTCCTCGGTATTTTTTTTTTCTCGCCTTCTTAAAAAAAACTCCAGATCACTTTTTATTTTTACTTTTATCGTCACTCGGATGATCGTAAAGATTCGCTCGTATATTTTTTCCTTTATACCTTCCTTTCTTCCTTTTCTCCTCTTTTCTTTCTTTTTTATTCTTTTCCTTTTCTTTTCCTTTTTCCTTATGTCACTCACCGAGTTCATATAATCGGACTCATCCCTAGGGAACACTTTGGCGTGCGCTTTGATAAACTCGACTCGGTCTTTACGTGCTTTCTCTCTCTCTCTCTCTCTCTCTCTCTCTCTCTCTCTCTCTTATTCTCCGTAGTCCTACCACTACGATGAGGGGGTTGGTTGGTTGGTCGGTTGGTTGGTAAGTTTTCGATGGCTCCGGGGGTCGCAAAAGAGGTGGAGGAGAACTCGTTTACTTCTCCGACCAACACCAAAACACCCAATATCTATACCTTAGGCATCGTTAGGGCTTTCCAAGGAAGGAAGGAAGGAAGGAAGGAACGAGGAGGTGGAGGAAGAGGACGAGGAGGAGGAGGAGGAGGAGGAGGAGGAGGAGGAGGAATCGTGTCGGCGGGGTCTTTCTCTTTGGGCTTGGTCGCTCGCTGAAATTTCTTGCGCCAATTTCTTCCTCGTCGGGAGACACTCTACCATGGTACGCGATCAAAGTCATCTTAAACTCGCGCGCGCCTTGAGAAAATCGTTCCGAGGGAATTCATCTCGGGGAAAGCGTGTCTGAATATTCCTCTTCTTTTTTTTTTTTTTTTTTTTTTATTTCTTACCACGGCTCTCTGGCGACGATTTTTCTTTTCTTTTCTTTTCTTTTCTTTTCTTTTCTTTTCTTTTTGCAAGTAAGAAACTGAACTCCTGCGCTTCTCTCCTTTTCTCCTCTTTCGTTTTTTTTTTTTCCTTCTTCTGCTTCTTCTTCTTCTTCTTCTTCTTCGGTATACAAATACTTTCAGGCTTTTTAAGATTTCTCTTCGAGAGAGGGAGGGAGAGAGAGAGAGAGAGAGAGAGGATCGTGTCGTATTCGATTAATACCTCCCATTCATCCTAATTTTCTTCTTGAAGCGTTCGTTTCGGAGGGTAATGCCAACGCGTTACGTTAAAAAAAAAAAGGAAAAACTTGTTAGCAGGGAGACGTAATTTGTTTGACTCGTAAAAATCTCTGTGGAAATATTTATATATATATATATATCATGGCTGAAATTTCATCTCGAAAGTTTATTCGGTCCTGATTATTAAAAGAACCGACGGGTAGAAATAAATATAAATGCAATTAATTCACGCTGCGAGTGGGGGAACGTAAAATTCGACGAAGAAAAAGAAAAAGAAAAAGAAAGAAAAATTTTATATCGTCTTGGAAGAAAAACTTTTATTTTTTTATCTTCTTTTATTTATATATTTATTTTTTTTTGAAACGCACGCGATCCGTATTTTTTCCCCATCGAAATCGGCATAAACCTAGCGATCGATTCGAACGAAATTATTTCCTTCATTTTCTTTTCCTCTCCCACTCGAACCCCATGGGCAGACATGATGGAACCACGTCGCGACACCGCGCTGGCTACCGACGAGGAAGAAAGTTTAACGGGAAGAGAGAGAGACAGAGGGAGAAAAAAGAAAAGAGTGAACGATGGAAAAGGATGAACGACGTTGTTTCCTACTTCTCTGAGCAAACAGCGGCAAATCGAACAAATTGGCAAACAGTTGGCGATGCTCAACCGTGCGAAGCAATTACGGATTTTGCGTGAACGCCACGTAGCGCGTACTCTTTGGAGGAGGGCGAATATAGGAGGAGAGAGAGAGAGAGAGAGAGAGAGAGAGAGAGAGGAGAGTTTTCCGCCGGTTAAACCATTGGCGTAGGTGCAACGTTTGTAAAAAAAAAAAAAAAAAAAAATAAGAAAAAAGTATATATAATAGCTATCAACTTTCAATGATATTCGCGTATAACGATTATTCTTCTTTTCTTTTTTTTTTTTTTTTTCATCGATAATTAATAATCAATGAATAATAAACGATAAATTTACACTTCGATAGAATTTCGCTAGGACGATTAAAAATTTATTTTATAACAAATAACGAATCAATATCGTGAAGCTTATTCGTTTATAGTCGAACGAATTCTTAGTTCGAATTAGTACAGATTATATATATATATGTATATATAATTCTCTTGTCCGATGTTAATTTTCATTATCGTTCGTTGCACAAATACGCACAAACACACGCGCACACATATACAGATATAGAGATAATCGGAATTACTTAATTAAATTTCCTTTCTTTTTTATTTTTAAAAGCGCGGTGCTAAGCTTCTCGTCTCGAAAATGAAGGGATTATTTTTGTATAAAAAAAAAAAAAAAGAAAAAGAGAGAGAGAGAGAGAAAGAAGATCTTTCCGATAATTTCGATAAGGAATTTGATATCTACGCCAATGAGATGAGAGAGAAAGAGAGACGCAGACGAGTAGTTTGAACCTGCTCGTAGCCGAAAGCGGGTTGTACGGTAATTGGAGAGCACAACGCCGGGGAACCACGCTCCTCGCGTTTCTAATGAGGCGACCGAGAACTTGACCCCCCTCCCTATCCCTCCCTAACCCCCCCTTACGAATAGGAGAATACCTATCGTTCATCCTCGGGCCTCCCTTACGCAGGATTTATATGGGGATTTTTTTTTCTAGCTCGAATCGTCGAGTAGAGAGAGAGAGATAGAGAGAGAGAGAGAGAGAGTAAGACAGACAGATTTTCTCGTTTGAAAATGTTACTTTTTTTTTATATTTTTTTCAAATATCGTTCGATCATCCCGATAAAATAATCATCTTCGTAAGCGGCGCCGTTCGGTCGTTTCATCGATTTTTCTATCCCCCTCCCACCGCGGGAAGCAAACGAGACGTGACCAATCACGATAATGTCCATTAGCGAACGAGATAATGTTTGCTAATTACAAAGAACTCGTTGATCTTTTGGGGAATGCTCCGAGTGAGTACTCTACTTTAATTCACCAATATGTACATGCTTGTATGTGTGTATATATATATATATATTTTTTTTTCTCTTTTTCTTTCTTTCTTTTTTTTTCAGATTGCTCGTAGAACTTCGACGAGCAACAATTAGACGGAAAACGAGCAGAATGGAGATGGTATTTCCTGGGTTAGAACGAGTAAGAGAGAGAGAGAGAGAGAGAGAGTTAGGAAGGGCCAAAGGATATATCTCGTAAACGGGGTGGTGGAGGGTTGGCAGGGTTTCTAACTGAAGAGAGAGAGAGAGAGAGAGAGAGAGAGAGAGAGAGAGAGAGAGAGATTCAACCCTTCAATTATCGCAGCGTACGTTTTTACGCTGGCAGGCTTACTTTACGCCATTAGCAATTCGATATCGAAAGAGAATGGAACGAGAGTGTACCTCCTTCTCGTATCGTGTTATAACTTTTATCAAAATAATCGTCCGATAAAGGTTCGTTTAATTATTTATTTATTTTTTCTCTCTCCCTTTTTTCTCCCCTACGAGAAATAACGAAGATACGAGACACAGAGAGAAGGGGGTGGGTGGGGGGGGAAGAAACGATCATTGGTATAATTCCCATTTTATGTGGGAATAAAGATCGGTGAAAAATTTCTTTTTTTTTTTTTTAGGACTGTTCAACTTATCAACGACGACTAGTAGAGTACTACTACTACTAGTAGTAGTAGTAGTAGTAGTAGTTGTCGTTTGCTCAACTCTCTTATTTGCGAAGCATCCTCAGGGGCAACTTCAGAAGTTTACGCTTAATCACGAAATGGACTGGGATTGGAAATGGCAAACTCGCTTCTAATTCTCTTTCTCTCTCTCTCTCTCTCTCTCTCTCTCTCTCTCCCTCCTCTCTCTCTCCCTCGTTTGTCGGTATCTACACGTGCTAGGAACGAGAACATCTGGTGGGGTAGAGTTTAGTTAGCGACACTCACGAGTCGTCGTCGTCGTCGTCGTCGTCGTCGTCGATCGCGTTTCGCTTTGAAGTCGGCCGAGTTAGATAGAGCTCTCTCTCTCTCTCTCTTTCTCTATCCCTCTCTAACTCTCTAGCTTGCCACGACTCTTCTTCTTCCACCTGCCCCTCCTCCCTTCGATCATGCTTATTAGCGAAAGTGGTAGAACGACTAGCGATACACGTCGTCCGTCGAACTTGGGTCGTACGACAGTTTTTTTTTTTCTCTCCTCGAAGACACGAGAGAAATCTCATATCTCGATTCTCGAATCGTACGTACGTACGTACGATTTCGATACGGACTTACTTTTCTATACGGAGAGTCTATTACTGTTGATGGTGATGGGGTCTCTCTCTTTCTCTCTTTCTCTTTATGGTGTCATCCTCTTTAATCGCATCCTTTTGGCTTCTCTCTCATAGATATATATATATATAGAGAGAGGGAGATTTGGATATATATATATATTTTTTTTTTGTTTCGAATATTAAATAACTCAAAAATTAATTTATACCATTTCTAAGGTCTCTGACTCACGTGTAAAAATCCTTACAATGGTCGTCATTCGCGCGACAAATTTTTCCCCTGGAATGATTTTCTGACGTATCATCTCTTTTCATATATTACTTTTCTCCCCTCCCCCTCCCTCATCCCCTTCGAAGATTTCGATCGTATCCCTATATTTAATGGACTACAATATTATTCAATATTAACTCACATCGACGCACTTTTTTTTCGTACGTAAAAATCGCACCGTAATTTTGAAAATTCATCGAGGTTTCGCGAACTCGTCCTGTCCGTCGTTAGAAAATTCGTTCGGAACTGTGTATTACGCTCGAGGAGAAATAATTTTCTACGATAAAGCGAGCCAGAGAGATAGAGAGAAAAAGAGAGAGAGAGAGAGAGAGAGAGAGAGAGAGAGAGAGAAGTACAACGACTCTCTCCTAATGGTCGTTTTATGGTTCTTTTTATTATCGTACGCTAGACGACGGGCTACTCGTAAGAAGTTTACCGGCAACACCTTACACGTTACTCGCTCGCTCGCTCGCTTATCGATCCGCGACGAAAATTTCTTGGAACGAAGTAAAATTAGTTTCATTAATTCAACGTACACGTATCGTATAAAGTTCCCTACGACAAAGAACTTGACCTAATTGGGAATTAGTCGGAATCGGCTCGATTAGAAATTTCTGGCGTGTTATTTAAAAGAACGAAAGTGATCTTGGTCGATCGAGTGTTTTTCTCTCTTTCTTTTTTTTTTTTATCCCCCAAGAGATGAATCTGGGGAATAACTAGAGAAAGAGACAAAGAGAGAGAGAGAGAGAGAGAGAGAGAGAGAGAGAGAGAGAGAGAGAGAGAGAGAGAGAGAGAGAGAAAGTAATAGTGAAAGATAGAAATACAGAAGAAAGAAAATTCGGGTCATTGAATATAACAGTGAGCCAAACATAAAGAGAGAGAGAGAGAGAGAGAGAGAGAGAGAGAGAGAGAGAGAGAGAGTGAGTATCCGCTTGGTGTGTAATAGATCGAACGGTGGTATGGCAGATGGCACGTGACTCATACATAAAACGTGGCCCGCAGGGCACCCTACTCTACCGGGGAGGTGGGTGAGAGGGTTGGTGGGTGTGAGGGGTCAGGAACGATTCGTAAATAAATTAGCTAGCTATCGGAACTCGAGATAACGCGTTATTTATGGACCGCTCGTGACGGTGCACCCTTTTCACCTAAGCTACGAGAACTCGAGAGGTAAAAGTAGAGTTAGGGGGAGGGTAGGAGAGGGCGAGTGGGTGGGTGAGTGAGTGGGTGGGTGGATGGATGGATGGATGGAAAAGGAAGACCCCTCTGCTTAGGAGGATCATCGCCAACGACAACGTCAGCAGCAAGAGTAACAACAAGAGCAGGTGGAGAAAAGCTTGAAAAGGCTATTAGTCGTGGTTGCTACGTTTAATGGGATACACGAAGAAGGGCTAGAATACCAAGGGCTTGGCCAGGTGGAATAACCGAAGCCGCGGCTTATATACGCCATGTTACAAACGCCTTTGACCTAAGCCGATTTTCCATCGACGCTGTGTATATATATATATATATATAAAATATCACGGGAGATGTATGTGTGTCCTATGTACGCACGTATATATCGCTGATATTTAAAGCCAACATAATCTATCGAAAATATCTTGGGTACGATTCAATGAACCGTTAAATATACCCGTTTACGACTTAATAGGATCAATAATTTACTATCTCCGCTAGAGAGAGAGAGAGAGAAAGAGAGAGATTAGGTATTAATAGATACGTTATTAATTAATTTACTCGAGTGTTAAGTGTGTTTTACGGTCGAGTACCACTTATAAAGCCATAAAGATATCCAAATTCTTTGGACCGATTGAAACAAAAGTAAGCAAGATAATAGATAAAAAGAAAACAAAAAAAAAAAAAAGGAAAAAGATGATCGTTCGCGTTGATGCGAAATATGTTTGCTTTTTTTTTTTTTTTGATTTTGTTCTCTTTCTTTCTTTCTTTCCTTTCGTAGATACCAGCTTTAGGAAGGTTCGTTAATTGATAGGTTGGGCGTGGTGTACCTGGTTTAAGCTGATCGATAACGCCAGGAACGGCCACGTATTCATTCCCTTTTTCCAAGTTACATCCTCGTTTCTTTCTCTTCCTTTCATTTCGTATCCATCACGTTGATTATATTTATTATTTGCTTATACGTTTTCTATTGCAATAACTATTGCTCTCTCTCTCTCTCTCTCTCTCTCTCTCTCTCTCTCTCTCACATACATTTGTTCTCTCTCATTCTCTCTCTTTTTCCCTCTCTGGTTCAGGTTAAAAGGAGAAAGGTGATTGACGGAGAGGAGAAAATAAGGAGCTAATAATTCAAGAAATGAAGAAAGTGTAGACGACAAAAAAATAAAGAGAGAGAGAGAGAGAGTTCGAAGGGCGTAGAAAAAAAAATCAAAGGCTTTTTTGGTGATTCTTCTTCTCGCTTCGTAAAATAAGACCGAAAATCCAATATAAAAGCAATATCTGAAGTGACACGGCGAACGGCACGAGACGGAGTTCCTTTCTCGCCCTATCAACGGTACTTTCTCTCTCCTTTTTTTTTTATCCACTTTACTTGCATCTCTCTTCCTCTCTCTCTCTCTCTCTCTCTCTCTTTTCCTTTCCCTTTCTCTCTCTCTCTCTCTCTCTCTCTCTCTCTCTCTCTCGCTCGCTCTCTCTCTCTTTCTCTCTTACATCATACACCTATAATACTCCTTTCTTCCGTTTAGGAGACTTCCAAGCGCCCTCGATTCGAGAAAGCAATTTTCTTATGGACGTCTGCAGCTCTTAGTCTATTCGCTTTTACTTCTTACACACACACACACACGCACACGTACACGCACACATACTTACGTGTATATTCATATACTTATGCGAATACCTATGTATATATATGTACATATATATGCATATATTTACGCGTGTTATGATTTACGAGTTGCTTTTTCTTACCTTTATTAACAAGACCGTTAATTTAGTTTTATCAGGGACGAGCCTGAGATTTTCTCGCCTAACCGTATAATATTAATTAAATACCACTTCGTAATTATACGATTCTATTTGTCGGATCAACGTTTGTAAAACGCGTAATTCATCATCCTCGCGTACGTTATAAAATATCTCTTCGTTTTCAATTAATTTCTTTTTTTCTTCTCTCTCTCTCTCTCTCTCTCTTTCTTCCTTTCCTTTCTTTCTTTCTCTTCTTTTTAACTTTTCTTCTCCCCTTTCCTTACTTTCTTTGATCTTTTCTTTTTTGTTTTTTTCTTTTTCTTTTTTCTTTTTTGTTTCACACCCATCGATCCCACGGTTGTCGCGTCTCGATCCGCGGCCATCGGAGTATGCTGAATCGTGCTCCTTCGTGTATATTTTTAGAGATCTATATAGTTTACCCCTCCCGCGAACGACCGAGATGATGTTTAAGCCTCTCCCGACTATGTCGCGGTAACTCGTTTTAAACCAACTCGACTTAAACCTATCGACGCGATAAAATCACGAACGATCATCGTCACAATCGATATCTATCGTTCGTTCGTTATTTATTTTAATTAAAATCAACGATCTAATAATTTTTCTAATCCTTTTCAATAGATTCTCTCTGTCTCTCTGTTTTTCTCTCTGTTCTATCTCTCTTTCTCTCGGTATTTTTAATATGATAAAACGATAGAATAAATATATATATATATATAATGTGTCTACGATGTGAAATTCATCGATGATACGAGTTTAAAGAAACATTAGGTATGTCTTCTCCCTCGACATTTTCTTTTTCAGCGTCACGCTGTGAATTCACTGTTGAGATAAAAGGAAAGAAACTTATGGGAGACGCCCTTGATAGTCGAGTTAGTTTTAACGTATAAATCCCTTCCCTTCCCTTCCCTTCCCTTCCCTTCCCTTCCCTTCCTTCTCCCCCTATTACCCTCGAATCCTACGACACAGTTAGTCTCGATGTATAAGTTAACGAAGAATAAGTTATAACATTCGCGAGAGTTAGTAAACTGACCGAGGGTACGAAACAAACTGGAAACTGAATTTGTGGTTACTTCATTTTAGTTTTGCGAAAAAGTTTTCGGTGAGATCACGTGTGTTTCCGGTTAGTTCGAAGCTCTCTCTCTCTCTCTCTCTCTCTTTCTTTTTATGTGGGATGAGAAAGACTTTTTTCCTGACGGATCTTCGCTTTTCCATCATTCGCACGATGCTCCTTCCTCGAGCTTATCCCAAGAGAATTTATCACCATAATTTCTTTCCCCTTTTTCTTTTTCTTTTCTTTTGTCTTTTTTCTTTTTAGATTGAATTTCGCAAAAGCCACGAAATCGTTATCAGCCAGTTGAAGTGGACGTTAAACTTTTCAGATCGTATTACGAGATATAACTCGTTAGTCATGAGTGGTTACGATGTTACGTCGGTAATATAATTTCGTAAATTAATTGTACAGTTAGTTATATAATATATGTCGTAGTAGTACACGAGTATATAAGATATTGCGTATATTATATCCACGATACGTCAGGTCGGTTACCTAACAACGTTAGGTATTATTCTTTTGATCTTTTTTTCTTTTTTTTTTTTTTTTTATATAGGATTATAAAAGAGAGTACACGAGTTAATTATTCAGACGGTTGGTTTCGTATTTACGAATCTTTAAAAAGGAGGAATAATTTTTTATTTATCTCTCTCTCTATCTCTCTATCTCTCTATCTCTCCCTTTTTGAATTGTTTTTCGATCGATTCGAAATATTACCGACGAAGCGATAGATCTTTTTCTTTTTTCCGTCGTTTCTCATTTCTTTTTTTTTCTTTTTTTTTTTTTTTCTCAGACGGAGGATGGATACGCTTCTTTGTATACGTTTGTAAAAATCTCTTTCTCTCTTTTCTTTTTCTTTTTTTTTTTTTCGATGGTTTGCTTGCTTGCTTGCTTGCTTGCTTGCTTGCCCTTATCCAAGTTGGCTCGCGTCACTGTCGCGTTGGTAACGAGATTTTATCCAAAGCCCGGCTACGTGTCATTTACATATATCGCCTGGAGGCGGCTTATACCACGCAGCTTTTTATTTCTCCCTCTCTCTCTCTCTCTCACTCTCTCTCTCTCTCTCTCTCTCTATCCCTTTCTCTCGTTCTCTCTCTCTCTCTCTCTCTCTCTCTCTTTCATCTCTTTACGGCGATTTCGAGGGTGCGCGCAACGCGGAGATGGCCGTCGATTTACATTTACAAGCAAGGCCTTCGCGAAAAACGACTCGATACGAATTTAACATCGAGGGTGGGTGTTGGGTGGGCCGGGAGTAAAGGGTTGGGGCCTACAAAATGGAAAAATAAATGAAAAGTAAGAGAAAAGCAACGAGAAGATAGATTCAATCGAATGGGATGGGAGAAATAATGTTCTATTTTTGGATGATCTCGTGCGTTCACGATAAGCCATATCGTAACGTTCGTATCGTCTATCGTAATTAATGATAAAATATTTATAATGTGCGCGCGCGCGCGCGCGCGTGTTAGAGCCAATTCGTCGTACGAGAAACGACGATCATTGGCTAATTATTACACCGTCGATTTTAAACGCAGACGAATCGTAATCGTCGTCCCTCCCTTCCCCGTGTGAATCGATTGAAATATTGTCTCCGATATTATCGTACAATGGGCCGTAGTTGATTAATATTTAATAATTATAATAACGATAATGACAATCACAATGATAATGATGATGATGATGATGATGATAATAATAATAATAATAATAACTTAATCACGCGTTAGATAATTACTATGACATCGATCGTTGCGATTATTATATATTTCTCATGATATTAAAAATCCTATACGAGAATAATTATACGTAATTATTATCAACTTGTTTATCATCGTCGCGAAGAGATAAATATTAGCCCATTGTCCGTTCGGACTTTTTTAATTACGTTAGATCTTATCGATTAGTTATTCTTTTCGTTCCCCCCCCCCTCTCTCTCTCTCTCTTTTTCTTTATTTTTTTTTTTTTGAGATAATCTAAGTCGTCGTCGTCGTTCTTCTTCGTCGTCGTCGTCGACGTCGTCGTCGTTCGTTGTTTCCATTTTTATTCGAGTAGAACGAACGAACGAACGAACGAACGTGCGAGAAAGAGAGAAAGATAAAGAGAGAGATAGAAATCGGTCGGATAAGGGAGATAAGGAACAAAGTGACGACTTACCGTAGCCGGACAAGACGAGCTGTCCCTGGAGAGACTGCCGAGAGTAACCAGCAAACGACGCGGGGCCCCCAACACAGACTCTCGCCATCCCTCTGGAAAAAAGAAAAAAAAAAGAGAAGTAGAGAAAGAAGAAGAAGAAGAAGAAAAGAGATGGATAGATATATAGAATAGCTCGGAAAAAAAAATTGCATTATTTATCGGCCGACATAATTCGTTTTCTTCTTCTCGATATTGCGTTGGTTTATATGTAAAAATATTCGATGGACGATGGAGACCACAACAACCATGGTCGCGTGGGCAATAACTTTTAAGACTTAAAAAAAAAGATATTTTGGACGCAAAAATGTTCGTCCTTCGTGGAACGTTAAAATAACTCTTTTTTCGACGAAGGCCTCCAGCGAGGACTCTGCATTTCTTTTTCTTTCTTTTTTTTTTTTTTTTTTTTTTTAATCGTATATTCGAAAATTAATAAGTCATTGGGTAAAACAGAGCGTATGAACGATTCCAAAGAGAGAGAAAAAGAGAGAGAGAGAGAGAGAGAAAAGAAACGTGCTGGTTAACATTTCATATTCCAAGCGTATATATCGGGTCGTTCGGAAAATATGTGCCGATAATATTTCAGTAATAATAATAATAATAATGATAATAATAATAATAATAATTTAATAAATGTATTACCATTTTCCGCGTTTCAATTTTTCCTCAAAAATACGACCCGATAATCACATTGATAGATCCCTCTCTTTCTCTCTCTTCTTCTTATCTTTTTTTTTTTTTTTTGGTTTCGTAAACGATAGAAGAGATCGCCGTTGAAATATTCCTTTATTTGACACGAACTTTCAACTTTAAGAAAGTTAAATATCCCCGATCGTAAAGTATAATAATACGGAGTAGGCGTGTTGGGGTACGTAGGTTACGACAGGCCACAAGGGAGTTTCATATTGCTGGATTAAGTGTTAAACTTCCATCTTCGACTTTACCTCTCTCTCTCTCTCTCTCTCTCTCACCCTAGCGATCGTTATATTCTATCTCTTACTCTATATATATATATATATAGAGAGAGAGAGATATCTTGTCGGTCGCGTCTTAAACCAACTAAGTTATGGGCGCGACTTTCATTAAACGGCTTGATGACGGATCGCTTTGTCTCCTTCCTCGTATTAACGAAGGCAGGCGCCTGCCAAAAGACACCAAATTCTGTCCGATATATACATATATATTAAAGGACGAGTTTCATAAACCCTCCCTCCCTTCCTGGGTGGGAGGGCGAGTCCTTACGAGATTTCCTTTGCGTTACGATTTATTTGTTTGCTCGTACTCGTAGTCGGAGCCTCGTCTTAAAGCGGAGAACCTGAGATTATCGAGATACTTCAATTAAATTCATTCATTACGATTCACTAATTTCAATTGAATTGAAAAATCCCGAAGCGACGCGAATCAATTCGATTATCGATAAGGAATTTTATAGATGAAAATATAGTTTGTCGGTGTAGTTGTGTAAAAGTTTATGAATATAAACGTATCGTTGAATAGAATGAATTGGATGGATTGATGGATGGGTGCATCCTATAGTGTGTGTGTGTGTGTGTGTGTGTAGGTGTCTCTCTCTCTCTCTCTCTCTCTCTCTCTCTCCGTCTGTCTGTCTGCAATAATAACGTTACAATACATCCTTGGAACGGGCTCGTTGCGTGGCCACTAACCAACCTCCGAATTAATAAATCTCAATTACGTAAGTTAATATAGGAAGAAGGGGTAATTCCATCCCCCTAGTCTTTGTCAGGAATGTCGAGGGTGAAGGTATCTCTATCGGTCATTGTTATCGGGGACCCGTGACTATCGGGCTTGTTAATGAAGTTAAATCTTACTTAGTTCGTTGTTAAAAAAATAATCCTTTTATTTATTCGTTCGTTCTTTCATTCATTCATTCATTCATTCATTCATTCATTTATTTATTTATTTATTTATTTATTTATTTTCGGGAAAGGTAATTGGATCGGAGATGAGAAAAACCATAGGGAAAAAATTCTCTCTTCGGTGACGATGGAGAAAGGAATAATGCATTAGTTCCGATTAAAACTGACATTTCTATAATCTCCAACGGGCAATATATATATTTATATATATATATATATATATAAAGGGATATATATATATATATATAAATCCCTTTTAGTGTCGAACGACGGTACATTCGTCTTACTATTCGCATTGCGAGAAGAAATCTCTATCTGAAAATAAATTTTTTTCTAAAACACACTCACTCACACACACACACACACACATATATATCTATGTATCGAACATCACGAGAAAGGTATATACGTTTATATATGTGCGCACGTTGAATACAGATGCGTGTCTTTCTCTCGTTTGCGCGTCGAATTAAAGCGAAATAAATCATAAATATTAAACGAGGCTTTCAGTCGCGGGATTACAGGGGTCGTAGCCCTCTGTAGTCCCTCTGGTAGCTCTCTCTATCTCTATCTATCTCTATCTATCTTTTTCACCCTTCTCAACCCCCCTCGCAATCTCCCCGGATATGGTGGCGGAGCCCTTCCTTCCTACTTCAGGGAGACGAAACCCGAAAGAATTTCAATGACAATGGAACCTAACGTAGTACATCTCGCGTACATTCCGTTTACCATCACTGACCATTCAGAAGAATCTTTCTTTAATGAAATCATGTGTTCGAACTTGTTCAACAAGTTATATATATATATATATATACACCATTTGTTCGTACCTTCTAAATATAATATATATATATATATATATATATATATATATATATATATATATATATATATATTTAGGTATATACGAAATTCCTTTCTCAGCCGTACGCAACGGACGGTAGTCAATTAGTGTATATTGAGAAGAAAATAGAAAGTTTATTAAAGAAAAAAAAATATATATATATAAGAAAAGAAAAGAGAAGAAAAAAGAAAATTTAGATTACTAGATTATATTGGAAGGAAATTACGTTATAATAGTATTACGGTATATTAAAAAGGAATAAGAGCGTTAATGTATATTAAAAAAAAAAAAAAAAAAAAAATAAGAAGAAGAATTACATTATATAATATTGCAACGTGTTATTGAGAAATTCGAATATTACAGTATACGTATATATATATATATATATATATATATATATATATATATATATATTAAAAAGAAATTTAATTAAATAGAGAGATACAGAGATAGGAGATATTATAATTAAAAAATAAATATATATATATATGTATGCAACGTAGAGATTATAGATTATCACGTACAATATTTTCAAATTGGAATACCAGAACCTTTAATGATGATGATTAATTGTCGATACGTATTCGAATATATATATATATATATATATATATATATATATATATATATATATATATATATATATAAACATAAGCGATTCAGAGTTATACTAATTAGGACAAATAATGTGAAACAAAAGCTAGGAGACGTGTGAATATAAGGGGAATGTGAAGAAAAGAGAAAACGAAGAAGAAGAAGAAGAGATAGAAAAAAGAAAAAGAGATCTTTTTCGACACGATAAATACACGTTTCGTGTTAGCATCGCGTATGGTTGCTTTAATTAGGGTCGGGGTTGTGGGAGAGAGGGGAAACATTATTTAATATCGACGTGGCGAAGATACGCGTGCAATCGAACCCAAGCGATATAATAATTGATTATGCCTCGTGTGTGATGCGGTCTAACGACGATTACGTGCTAGTATAATATGGTTTCGCTAGTCGCGAATTGGAACCCGCCGACTCTCTGTATGCGCCATTTTAAATTGCGAAATAAGAAACTTTCTAAACTCCGGGTGCTTCCTATGTCGAGTCGGAATCATTCGTGCGAGACTTGAATAGATAAGAACGACTGATCCTTCTTTTCAAGTCTCTCTCTCTCTCTCTCTCTCTCTCTCTCTCTATCTTTGTCTCTTTGTCTCTTTTAACTCGATTAACCAATAAACTAATTCGAGAAAAAGAATTTTTTTTTTATTGAAAAGAAAGAGATAGATCGATAGATAGATAAAGTTAGATAGATAGATAGATAGATAGATAGATAGAGAGAGAGAGAGAGAGAGAGGTCTTATCTTAAATTCATCGACACTTTTCCTAATTTTCTAT
>OU964982.1:3652131-3657131 GCA_918808275.2 Dolichovespula sylvestris
TATATATATATATCTATGTGTGATATATATACACACGCACGCACGTACGTACATTAATTTTATACTGCGCTGATAAAAACATCGCTTTTTTTAGCTTCTAAGAATTTTACGCGTTCGAAATAAGTCCAACGCAAGTGCGAAGATATTTTTTCTACGCGTACGTTTGTCCTGTGTCTCTGTATTATTAGTGTACCAGTACGTCTATCTCTTTTTAATGACGTCAGCAATGCTTAATAAATAAAACGAGAAAGAAAGAAAGAAAGAGAGAGAAAGAGAGAGAGAGAGAGAGAAGTCGTATTCGACTCGAAAAGAAATGTTTGGATTGTCTATTTCCAAGAATTTGTCGAGGGTATTTCCGAAGTCGACAACAAAAACAATTATACGCGTACGCGGTCCTTGTAGGTCACAGAGAATCTACGTACGTCCTTCAGTCTTATTAAATACTTCGTCGTGTACGGAGCTCTCGAATAATCGTCGGATAAAATTTTATTCGTTCGACATTTTAATTCTTAATCCTTTCTTTTCACTCTTTCACCGCATTGTTCGTTTAATATTTTAGGTTATTTATCATCACGTATAAAAGTGCGGATATCGTTTAAGTTAATTCCTGGTGATCTATACGAGTGCGATTATTATCATAATTAATTTCAAACGTTAATAATTTATATATATATATATGTGTGTGTGTGTGTGTGTGTGTGTGTGTGTGTGTGTGTGTGTTAATGTTATAAATTTTCAAGTAAAATATATAACGCAGTGAATATAACAACGTTATATAAAACGATTAGGTATACGGAAAAATATATTATTATTATTCTTTGTAATATTTTCGAGATGTTAGAAATTATATTTTTCATTCTTTTTTCTTTTTTTTTTTAACGATAGCAATCGTTTAGAATTAATCGTTCGTTCTTTAAAATAAGACGATCGATAAGAAATCCGTGCTTTTTCTCGGGTTTGGGCTGAAGGGATAGGGCAAAAGGATCACGGATCATCGATGCATCTCGTCGATCGACTTCGACCGGCTCCGGGGAAGAAAAAAAAAGGAAAGAAAAGGTGAGTTTCGTTATTAAACGCGACTACTAATTAACGAAGAGCATATTTGTATCGTTGTGTATTATTAATTAACCCGTGGATCTCCGCATGCAGCAACCTTCACGTGGTGAGATCCGAGTCGGTATTACTTGCGACCCAAAATTGTAATCTTAGAATAATTTCGCAAGTACTACCGGGCCGATGGCTGCATATTTCAGTGCGTTTCCAAATCATTTTTCTTCTTCTGATATTTCTTTTTTTCTTTTTCTTTTCTCTAAATTTTAATCTGAACTTTACATACCAGTTAACGTTAAAAGCCGTCGTATCATAATCGAACGAATAAATAAATAAATAAATAAATAAATAAATATATATATACCCATGCATATTAGATAAATATTATGAAAGAATTGCTATCAAGAGAAACGCACTGAAAATAATTCCAACAAATTTTACGAATGATCGGTTTGCAAATTATCTCGAATTAATCGATATCAATTGTTAACGATTGCGCGATCATAAAATTACGAGATATCCGTTTGTATATTATTATCGAACGACAAATATTCTTTTCTTCTTTCTTTCTTTTTCTTTTTCTTTTACTTTATTTACGGCAAATATCAGACAGAGATCGGTTTCGATGTATCTTCCTTTATCTCTTTTTTTTCTCTCTCTCTCTCTCTCTCTCTCTCTCGTTCCACCCTCTCACACTCTCGCTCTATCATCGTACGATCCCTTATTTCCTTCTCACCCTTACGCAAGCAGTATGGACAGAGATAGAAATAGAGAGAGAGAGAGAGAGAGAGAGAGAGAGAGACAGAGTAGCGACCTTTCTTTTTCTCCCCCCTATCTCTCTAGGCCATAAGAGTTATACAAGGTATTAACGCGAAAACAGATGTAGGCGTGGAGAGGAACGCGTTTCTCTAGGCCCTTTGCTCACCCTTCTTGTGTACCGCGACAATTTGTCACGCCAAACCGAGCCACCGTTTCAAGATACATACATACATACATACATACATACGTACGTACGTAAATACATACACGTATACACATCGATAACCTCGTGTTTGATAAATCATGCGATAGACGGCCGAACATTATCGATATTTTATATATATATATATATGTATAATGTATAAATGTACGTGTATACGTTCGTACGTTCTCACAGGATAAAAACACGTATCTCACGTTTATGATCCTTTCAACGTTTTCTGATCCATCTTTTTCTATTCGACGAATCGATGTGTGTATCCTAAAGGACATGCACGAGTAGAGTCAGTCGTTGCGTCGTACACCGTGTACATACGTTCCTATGGGGTTGTCGTCGTCGAACTAATAGGCGGAAAAAGAAAACTTTTCTTTTTTTTTTTTCTTTTTTTTTTTTTACGAGAGGAAGGGTGCAAAACTTATGCGTCCCTATACCAACAATTTCTTCGCGCGATAATATATATATATATATTTTTATTCCTTTTATCCCTTCAAACTTTTATTTCCTTTTCGTAGATATTCGTTTTTAAATATTGATTTTAAATACTATTTTTTCCTTCTCTTTTAGAATATTTTATACATGTTTCTCTTTATTCCTTAATTCCTTAAATATATATTATTTCCCTTCGCGTGATAATTATTCTCGCAATGTTAATTTTCTTAAGACAAATAAGATTAATCTTTATTTTCTTTTTTTTTTTTTTTTTTTTAAGATTTATTTCAGTAACGTTATTGTATAAGAAAAATAAGATTAATATTTTGTTAAATATTACTTTATAAGAAAAATAAGATTAACTTTTTTTTTTAGATTTATTTCATTTATTCGTAATATTAACGATCGCAGGAATGAATCGACCGAATTTTATTTTCATCCTTCTTCGCATCTATATAATTCGTTCTTGTTCCGTATAGATTATTTTTTGCTTTCTTTCTGTAAGATTTCGAGACAAGAATAATTTCATAGGGAAGAAGAAGAAGAAGAAGAAGAAGAAAGAAAAAAAACTGGAGAAGAGGGCCCGATCTAAGGAGGAAACGAGCCGACAAATCGGATTCACGGTGAGATATGCCGGACGGCGTTGCACGTTGGTACGAACGGCGAAGAAGAGGAAGGTAGTTGGTGGTGGTCCTTCAAGGTAGAAGAACTCGATTAGGTCCTAACGTCTGCCCTTTCCTTGCTCGCCCCTTTTTTTCATGCTCGGCCTTATCGGCCGGCCGTGTTTTCGAGAGACTTCCCGGACCCCTTCTTCTCTTTTCGAGATTGGCCAGGCACGATTAATTGAGCAACATTCCCTTTTCCCAAGACACCCTTCCATCCCTTCCTTCCCTTCCTTACCTTCCTTCCTTCCTTCCTTCCTTCGCGTGATTCGAAGTGACACTTCGTACGAACGAGTTTTCCATCAAAAAAAAAAATAAGAAACGAAAACTAATTCGCAATACAGGAATTAGGTAGGCGTTTTCGAAAGTTCCGGCCTCTTTAAAAGTCGAGCGAAGGAAACTATCGACGTAAGCAAAGAGAGCGGGGGTGGAAGAAGGGGAAGGGAGAAGGGCGACAAAAGAAACGGGTTTTTGAGAGTGGGTGAGTGTGGGGTGGGGAGGGATAGGAAGGTTTGAGAATTGTGAAAAAGACGAGCAAGACGACGAAGGGTAAAAGGTATATACTCGATGGCAAAGGAAATACATTGATTGAACTCTATGGGGCGTGCGTGCGTGCGTGCGTGTGTGTGTGTGTGCGTATGCGTTAGGTTACTCCTCGGTCTGTTGTCGAAGATCGATGAGCCGTATAATCGGATTTTAGGATTAACGCCTCTTCTAGCCGTGAAGATAACAGGTGTATTCTCTCTCTCTCTCTCTCTCGCTCTCTCTCGTGTCTTCGGTCGACTTTAGTATATCGTTTCGATAGCGCGGACTAGCAAACAAATCTTTAATTAACTCGATTTACTTAATTAACTTGCGTTTACTTACGCACGATCGTAACTATCGACGTAAAGTCTCGCGATCTAATATTTTGTTTTTTTTTTTAACGTTGAAATAATTTCATTTCGATATTCGTTTAACTTAGAGCGGAATACCGAGAAGAACTTTCGGCGGATTCATCAAACGGTATCATCGATCAAAAATCGACGATCTTCTTCTTCTTCTTTTTTTTTCTTTTTTTATTTTATTTAATCTAACGTCGAGTACTATAACGATAACGTCAAGTGCGTCCTCGCGAGCGTTGTTAATCTTCCACGTTACGAATTACGTTAGCCTATCGACACTTTCGATCTGTATTGCACGCGAGATCGATATCGCGTAATACGAAGGAAAGAAAAAGAGAGTGAGAGTGAGTGAGTGAGAGAGAGAGAGAGAGAGAGAGAGTGAGTCGTTTTATCGTGTATTGTGTACTAGGGAGTTTCCAGGACACCCGAGTCGAAGGGACACCCCTGAAGCGTTCGCTCGCTCCCCCTGTACAAACGTCCCTACCCTCTTAGCCGCGCCCTAATATAAATATTATTACATTTTGATGGGTTTAGGTTGACACTGGGCCCCGTGGATAGTTCATTCTTTATCCATCTTTTCTCTCTCTCTCTCTCTCTATCTCTTTATCTTTCTATCCTTCTCTCCTTCCATCGCATTTCTACCTTCTTTTTCATTAGGGCCGAATTCCTAACGACGCGTGCCGCCACGACAAAATTTCAAGGATTTAAACCCCTTTGCCAAGAACCAACCCCTTACCCCCGCACCATCCCCGTTCGCTCACAAGTTTCGTCATTCGAAATCGATATCACTGCGGGTTATTTCGAGTCATTATTAAACAAGCGCGAACACGTATATTCTCGAGATTAGGGCTCCTAGTAATACCCCTTTTATCTTTTTTCCAATATAAGTCCTTGAAATATTTTTCACAATAATAATAGTAATGATAATAACGATATTAAAATCGAACGAATGATTGTAGGATATTAAAAAAGGGAATTATATTAATCATCAAGCAG
>OU964982.1:3662131-3664631 GCA_918808275.2 Dolichovespula sylvestris
CGTATATGCTGCCGTATACTGACACGTATCTGACGTCGACGAGATATCCGAGTGTCGGTAGAAGGGCGGTATCGATTAGGGCGATGCCGAAGCAAATGCCACAGATCGGTATCATCAGGGCCTTGTAAGATGTCGAGAAAGGAATGATGAAACAACAGAGACCTTCGAGGGCTAAACCACCGGCCGCCATTAACCACGTATGCTGTGGATACTGTTTGGCCATTTTGACGGTTATTACGACGCCGAAGACGTGCGGGAAGAACGCCGGTAACCATATCATACCCATCTTCCAATAGTCGTGAGTGATATTGTGTTCCTCCATCCAAAGGGATATCGTAGGCTCTAAGAATGCCAGAGCAACGTTCGACATCATCAGTGCACCGGCGCACACGGCGATGTAAGGATCCATTAACAGTCGCCAGATCGGTATCGTCGGGGTGTGCTCGCGGTGTCTTTCCTTGAGTTGTTCCTTCATCGGTTTCATAACAAGGAGCAACATGAAACCGTCGGCCAAACTTACGAACGCCAATATCAAAAATGGCATCTCCTTGCCGGCGAACTGATAGAGCGCACCACCGAACGGCGGTGCTACCAAACAGCCGAAACTAATGAAGGCCAGTGCTATGCCGAGCGCCTTGGAACGTTCCGCCTCCTCGGTGAAACGATCGGCTATCATGGCGAGACCCGAGGTATCGGCGAAGGCCGAGCCAACTCCTTGGAGGCTTCTTGCGAAGAACAATACGCCGTAACTCCTGCCGCATGCGAATACGGCCGTGGACAGGAACATTATGCACAGCCCTATCATCATCGGTATGTCGTAACCGATTCTGTCGATGAGCGCGCCCGAAAACGGATTCACCATAAGCTGTACGATCGCCTTGGACGCGAACAACACTCCCGTTGCCGAGTCCTGTCCATGGTGTGACGTAGGTACCGTTACGTTACCCTCCTCACCGTCCGAATCGACGTATTTCAAATAATGCGGTATTATCGGTACTATCACCATGTAAAGCATGTTGTCGAGTAGCAAAGCGACCGACACGATCACGAGTACGAGCTTGCGTTGCGCCTTAGGCTCTTGCAGCTTCGTCCAAATTATCTCTTTCAGCTCGCCGAACTCCATGTTGATTATCGGTATAGTCGTCATCGTGTGGCCGGTCGTTCTTGTCGAGTTTTTCCCTTTTTTTCTTTTGTATTACTTGCGAACGCGCGCGCGCGCGCGCGCGTGTGCTGTGTGCTGTGTGTGTGTATGTGTGTGTGTGCGTGTTTGTGTGTTTGTGAGCGCACCGGACAACAAGAAGAAACGGAAGTATCCTCGAGAAAATCTTCGGCGGACCTTAGCGACGTTGGTTCGTTGGTTGGTTGAAACTAACGAGAGGGACGGATCCTAATCGCGTGTCAGCGTGTGCGCGCGACCTTGCGAGCGAGCGAGCGAGCTTGACGAGGAGATCGTCGCGATTCGGACGATGCGCATCAGGCCGGGCCGGGGGTAACCTACAACAGATCACCGAGAGCAGTTGATAACGATTAATTGCCGCGAAATCCTGATATTAAACATTTCTAATACATGTCGAACATATATATATATATATATATATATATATATATATATATATTCTCTCGCTCATTTTCTCTTTTACCGCTTGCATCGTATTTTTGATTTTTTATTAATTTTTTTTTTCCTCTTTTGCTCGTTTCCTCGAGCTTCGAGTTTTGGCGTAAGCTAGGATTTGGCGACACGCGATAGCTAGCAAGGAAAAGAAACAAAAAAAAAAAAGAAAAGTGGGGAGCCCTGACCCGGCCTGGTCAGCGCATGAAACTATATTCTCTCTCTCTCTTTCTCTCTCTCTCTCTTTCTTTCTTTCTTTTCGTCTCACCCGACCCGACCTTACGCGAGATCCTCGTCATAGTTATAAGAAGACACGAAAGAACCCCTCGAAGCAAAGCTTTCGGCTGATTTAAGCACGCACCTCTCCAAGGGTTCATAGTAAGAGTTAACACGACACCCCGGGTGGAGGCTCCCCCTCGACATGGCGTCGCGCTGCGATCGACTCTCTCTCTCTCTCTCTCTCTCTCTCTCTCTCTCTCTCTCTCTTTGGTATCGAGTTACCGGAGATAAAAACACAGGAGTCGTGGCTGAAAACGGGGTCGACCGTGTTGGTGGTGGTGGCTTTGTTGGAAGGGTCTCTCCGTGTTAATTACTCGACCAGTATTTCAGGGAAAAATCAATTGGACATTGGATGAAGGATACTCACGTAGAAATATAATACATTATCGAAGAAGTATCGAGATATATTGTACGCGTGTATTATTATTATCCTAACGTAGGATGGACTATGTTCTGTAACCTGAAGTTATACATATATATACACACACACACATATATATATATATATATGTGTATGTATATCGATCGAGGCTGAGGAGATCAGAGCCTAAACCCCACGAATTATTGTTCGCGGAGACGACCCTCGTTTATTAATTACGAAGGATAATTGTA
>OU964982.1:3667131-3742131 GCA_918808275.2 Dolichovespula sylvestris
TTGTTTATATACATATATATATATAAATATATATATATACTCGATCCTATATTTTTACATAGTAGATAGAAAATCGTTGAAGTTTCCGGTAAAGAAAGAAAGAGCTCGATATCTGGTGGGAAGAAGCTTTCGTTGAAGTCTTTTCTTGAAGCGACGGAATATCCCTTGTCTCTTAACGAAAAAAAAAAAAAAGAAAAAAAAAAAAAAATATCCCTCATAAACGTTATTTTCCCATCGACGAAAACTCTTCGATGCGTAGAGATTGGAGACGCGTAAAATTGATTTGTGTTTTGATCTCAAGCGGGATATATCAAGGCTAATATAAATATAAATGAGTGTGCGTTTTTTAGGCAAGATTAGCCTACTTTTAAGGATTTATCATCGTCGTTTTTATCTTGTAAAGAAAGTACCAATTACGAGTTAGGTCCGCGATCAGTTCTCTCTATTCGGTATCGAGTTGGCGTAAATCAAAGAGACGCGATTTGTCTTTAACGTCATTGATATTTGTGTGCACGTGCGTTTATGTATAGTATATATATACTTATGTACGTATATGCGTGATGAAAGGAGGAAGAGTAAAAGATATACTATATATATATATTTCAAGTCATCATACGTCATTTATTTATCTTCTATTTATCTCTCATCTTTAGTCGTTAAAGGCGGGAGCACCTGTAAACGTTACAAACGTTACGCCATACACAGCTTTTTGTTTTATCTTATTTTATATTTTTTTGTTTTTATTTGTTGTCTTTTTTCTTTACTTCATCTCTCTTTCTCCCTCACACACACACACACACACAGTATCTATCTCTTTATCTTTCTCTCGCTACGTGAACTTTCTGTTTGCATGTAGGAAAGAAAGAGTAGAGAAAACGGAAGCGAATTGCATAGGAAATAACCATGACGCGTTTAACCGTATATATATATATATAATAATCATGATAATTTTGTCGTTATCGTAATTAGCGAAAGGGACATTAGACATTTCCTAATTTATTTACGAGAGAGAGAGAGAGAGAGAGACGATGGGACAGGAACGTAGGACTTTACTTATATTTGATTAACGCGTCATTTTCTCAGAGTACGGTGCTAATTGACAAAACGCCATAGGAATTTGAAGGGAAATGAATTTCTCTATGCTTGCATTCTCTCTCTCTCTCTCTCTCTCTTTTTATCTTTACTATTGTTTGAAACACACGTAAGGGAAATATCGCAAATGTTATTTGGTAACGTCGACGAATATTATCTATTTCTAAAACATTTTCTCTCCTTCTATATTTCGAAAGTTATTAAAATGATACGTCGGAGTTGAATCCCTCATCCTTCTCTTTCACTCTCACTCTCACTCACTCACTCATTCACTCTCTCTCTCTCTCTCTCTCTCTCTCTCTCTCTCTCTCTCTTTCTCTTTCACTCTCTCGTCGTTCGTCTCGTAATATTATTCAAATTCAAAATTCCCATGGGACACGGGTAGATTGGTCGAGTTGACTCAAATTAATGGAAATATTCGTACGACATTTGAAGGGTCCAATGGGAAAGCATATTAGTTCGCCTTACGTTTTAGTAATGGAAATTTTATGTAATTTTTTTTCTTTTTTTTTTTTTTTTTTTTTGAATATATATACATATATATCTAATCGTACGATATTTCATTGTCGTCAATAATGATAGAAGAGAAAAAAATTAAAATAAAATTTTTATTATTAATATTATCATCATCATCATCATCATCATCATCATCATCACCATCATCATCATTGTTACTAGCGACGATAATTACATTAACAATCAATTTCATCCTTCTTCGTTCAATTTAAAAGTGTTACGTCAAGTTTTAGAGTTCCTAGGCGATCTAATTAATTTCAGGTGGTACGTAATTACTTAAGCGCTCACGTAAATGTATAAAAAGAATCTTATTTTATCGAATCGTGCCGGAGTCGAAACAATAAAAAAAAAGAAAAAAATAAAAAAATAAAAGAAAATAAAAAGCAGGAATAAAGAAAAAGACGAGCGGAGAGCAAAAGAGAGATAGAGAGAGAGAGAGAGAGAGAGAGAGAGGGGAGAAAAAAAAAAAGAAAAAATTCGTAAGGGCGAGAGGAGTTAGGGATAGGGTTTTATCCAAGAGAAAGGACCGGAATATCAAACGAGCGATCCGTGTAATTCGTTTCCGTACGATCGAATTCACCGCGGATATCTTTGTAGGATTTCGACAAATCTCGCGCGAAATATCGTTAGCTCTCGAGAAAATCGCGGTGTCGAGAGAGAGAGAGAGAGAGAGAGAGAGAGAAAAAAAAGTATCCCGTTTTATCGTTTAACTTTGACAAGTCAAGAGGAAAGAGAGAGTGAGAGACAGAGGGAAAGAGAAAGAAGAAAGGAAGAAGACGAGGATATTAAAACTGATTTATTAAAATTATTATTATTAAATTTATAACCGTTTATAATCATCAATCGTCAATCGTCGATCATCAGTCGATTAGGATCGACTCTCGTCTCTAATCGTTGATCGGATAATTTTCATTGGATGATGTCGGATAATTTTTAACGTAACCGAATTTTATTATATATTATTTTTCCTTTTTTCTTTTTTTTTTTTTTTTTAGACGTGCTGATTTTTTGCTTTATTTTATTTTCTTTCTCTCTACTTCTCTGTCTCTCTTTTGCACGATCGTCGAGCCATATCGTATCTCGTTTAGTCGGATATTACGAAGAGTACATAGGATCGATGGCTCGCGATATTTCATTTCATGCAGCGTGCAACGACCGTTTATTATGAATTTGTAGAGATAACGTTATGCGAGATAGTCGCGCGTTTAGAATAATAAAAGGACGGTCTCGCGGCGCTTTAAAAGGACTTCTCTCCTTGGAAGGAATTCCTAAGCGCGATTAGGTATGTTACTTTGATGGTTTATGAGAGAGAGAGAGAGAGAGAGAGGGCAGAGGGGTCTTTCTATAATACGATCCCTGGACAAATTTTTTCTTAAGCTTACGCTAATCTCGCGATTACAGGGAGATATCAACGCGAAGATAATATAATAATTACGCGCGCGCGCGCGTAAATACATTCTCTTCTCGCGTTTTTAATTTACGCGTCTCGAATCGCACGATTATGATTATGATGATAATAGGTTCGAGCATAAAGTGATGCTTTTTTTCTTTTTCTTATTTCTTTCTTCTTCTTTTCTTTTTTTTTTTTTTTTTTGATTGATCGATTGATTTTAACTTATTACCAAGATCGTTATCGTTAAAACGAAATCGAATGGGGTTAAAGGTAATGTCGATCGAGAACGACGACGCATCAAATCAGAGATTTATAATTGTCTCGACTCGTATTTACGATGTTATCAAAGGAAGTATAAAGACGAATTTTAATGATGGAGTAACAAATATGGATTTAATAGATTGAAAAAAGGAATGTCTCATTCGTACGGATATTTTTCCATTATACATATTTATCGTCAAATCTTTTTCGTCAAATCTTTTTCGTTAGATCTTTTTCGTATACGAAATATACGTATGTAACGTCAAAGGATTAACAAGGAACACTGACAAGTCCCAGGATTTTCGAGGATGACGATGCGAATCGTTCGTCCGTTTCGTTTGTTACTTTTGAGGAATAAACGAGAAAAAGAAAGGATATATATATATATATATATATATATATATATATATATATATATATATATTTAGAGAGAGAGAACACTTATGGGAACGGAGTGAAGTAAGACTTTGTTCGAACGAGCGAGGCACAACGATCCACATTGCAACCTTTTTCGTTAGAGACTATAAATCTCTCGCAACACAACCGAGCGCGCGTTGATTAGATAGCAGACGCAATTAAAAAGCGGAACGTGCGTCCACCACGCGCATCTCTCTTTGTACGAAACGTTCGAAAAGAAGAAGAAGAAGAAGAAGAAGAGGAAGAAGAAGAGGAAGAAAAAAGGCTGCACATTGCAACAAACCATGGCGAGAAGAAAAGGGTAGAGAGGACGGACGGACGTGCGTGGATAATAAAGTGTTGGAAATTACGCATGGGAAAGATTACTCTGGAATAATTTTGCAACATGTTTTTTATTCTCTCTATCCACCCATCCATCCATCTATCTATCTATCTATCTATCTCTATCCTTCTCTTTTGTCTGCTCGTTACCCTTTTACGAGCTAACATAAATCTGTTTTTTTTTTTTTTTATTATATTTCATTTCATTTTATTTCATTTTATTTTATTTTTTTATTTTTATTTCGATCGTCGAAAGACAGAACGATCGTAGAATCGATTCTATACGTCTTCTCGTGTTTTCTTTTTCTTTTTATTATCTATTTTTTTCTTCTTCTTCTTCTTCTTTCCTTTTTACGTTCGTCTCGCACGTTGCAAAGAAGTGAAATAGATAGATAGATAGATAGATAGATAGATAGATGGAGATAGAGAGACAAACTTTCGAAAGGATGATCCTACTGTAAATTGTAATTTCCGTTTGAGAATGGCGAATGATGGTGGTTGTGTCGTAGTGGGTGGTGGGTGGGTGGTGTTAGTGGTCTCTCTCTCTCTCTCTCCTTTTCTCTCTCTCTCTCTCTCTCTCTCTCTCTCTCTGTCTCAGTATTTGACTTGTAAATTGTTCGATTTAAATGGCGCAGGCGAAACTACTTTCCAAGCGACGAGTATATTCGGATTTAAGAGGCCGCGAACGTACTAGGAGAAAGACTCATTGTCGTAATCTATATATAAAGATAAACGTATATATATATTGACCATTGACATCCATTTTCTTCCCTTCTCTTTACCTTTCTTTTCTTTTCTCTAAGAATGAAGAAGACCGTTGGCTCGTTTGAAGAATCGATTTTTCAAGCCGAGAGGTCGACCTTTTACTCTTTTCTCTTCCTCGACGAAATTTTCATATGCTACAGCTTTTCTATGTACGTACGTAAGGAAAGAGAGGGGGGAACGATAATGAAAAAAGGCTTTTGATGTTTCTCACCTCGATCATCACCGCCACGTCGTCATTCTCGTCAAAATTCACGACGACGACGACGACGACGACGACGACGACGAAAAAGAAGAAGAAGAAGAAGAATATCGTCGTCCTTATTTCTATCGTCTTTTTCTTTCTCCCCTCTCTTTTGTTTTTATTTTTATTTTTAAAAATTCTCTTTTTCGTTATAAAAAAAAAAAAAGAAAAAGAAACAAAAAAAAGAGGAGCCTCTACGTGTGGTCCCTTGCAAAGGGAACGCATTGAAATCGTCGAGAAATTAGGAAGGAACCTCGGCTGGCTAAACATCGAGCGAAATGACGTCGTTAAACTGTAATAGAGAGAGAGACAGAGAGAGACAGAGAGAGAGAGAGAGAGAGAGAGAGAGAGAGAGAGATGGAGATATATAACATGCAGGAACGAGACAGACAGACAAACAGACATACGTACAGACAGACGAACAGAGAGAGAGAGAGAGAAAGAGAGAGAGAGAGAGAGAGAGAGAGTAAGAGAGAGAAAGATGACAAGAGCAAGCAAGCAAGAGGGACTATTTCTGGCGACCCCTCGAACGTCACCACCACCACCACCCGCACGTTTCTCAGCATACCGGGAGCCTACCCTGAATCGTAGGGGTTGAAGACTTTTGTCGAACGGAGGGGATGAAACCCTGGTCCCTCTCCCTCTCTCTCTCTCTATGTTTGATCCGCAAACACTGTAATTGCCTAGAATATTATATTAGGTACGGCCGGCGTACGAATGACGACGGAGGTGGTGATGGAAAATCGACGATCCTGCCTTGCCTGCCTGCTCGTTCGATGCTATCGCCGTTGCTGTTGCTGTTGCTGTTGCTGTTGCTGTTGTTGATTTTGCTTTTGCTTTTGCTTTTGCTTTTGCTGGTGGGGTAGAACGAGGATTCGTTCCAACGGGTACCTGAACGAGTGGGTATAGTAAAGGAGTACGAGCTCGAAGACGAGGGTTGGGGGTTCGGGGGTTTGTTGCTAACACCCCACGTATATATACCACCCCACCAAGGACTACCTCCTCTACAGCTCCACAATAATTTATTTTACTTTCGTGGGAGGGAACACGTTCTCTCTCTCTCTCTCTCTCTCTCTCTATATATATATATATATATATATATATATATATATATCTTTCTTTCTCTCTCTTTTCTGCCTCTGGCAGGTATGCATTAAAGAGTTTTCCCTTGTTTCTTTCTGTCTGTCCCTCTCCTCTCTCTCTCTCTCTCTCTCTCTCTCTCTCTCTCTTTCTCTCTTTCTCTACGACCCTTTCTATTTTTCTTTCATCTTTCTGCTTCCTTCCCTCCTCTCTCTCTCTCTCTCTCTCTCTCTGTCTGTCTGTCTATCTCGTTCTCTTACTTTTTATTAATCCTTTCAACATCGCCAAAGTTTTTCTTCCCGTCCGAGTAATATTAATTTAAAAAAGTAATATAAATGCGAGATCCTTTTCTTTGTTTCTTTTCGTTTTTAATCCATCTTTTTTCTTACTCTACGTTCTTCCTCTTCATAGATTATCTTTTGTATGACGTATCCAAACGATCCCATAGAATATAATAATTCCTTCGCGACGTCGTCCGCGTTTTGATAATCGGTGACTTCATCCTTGGTGATTTCAATTTTGCCTCCTTTCCCTTGGGGAAAAAATCCCGTTTACTTTCGTTTCACTCTTTCTATTTCTTTCGTTCGCCATTGTTAGATTATCTTTCTCTTAGTTTTACTCTCTCTCTCTCTCTCGATCTCGCTCTGTATCTCCGTCTATATATCTCTTTCGTACGCTCATTTATTTGCTAAGGACGTTATCCGACTAAAAGATCTTCTTAATTAAGTTATCTCATGCAATTACTTCGTTGTCAAGCTAGACTTATTTTCTTCCCTCTCTATCTCTCTCTATCACTATCTCTTTCTCTCTCATCCTTTAATTTTCTTTTTTTTTCTATGTATTTTAACATCCTAAGAAGAAACGACGAAATTTAGATTAAAGGATAATTCGAGAATGTCGTCGCGTCGATCAACTCGAACGATTTCGAACGATATTACAAGCTCGAATCCGATTGGTCTGATGGCCGACGAAGTAGCTCGACACGATCCGTGTTGAACAAAACCGATGTGGGTGCCTTTTAAAATAGCATAAGGTCAAGGTCGTAAGAAGCGTCGACGACTGTAAATGCGAATAATACGTATGCATGCACCGTATGAGTCGTTAAGCCAATTAGAGGCGAGAGTATCATCGTGTTTTTTGGAAGTTCTTTCTTTTTTCCTCTGTTCTTTTTTTTTTTTCTTTTTTTTTTTTTTTGATATCATCTCTAAAAGAATTTAGAAAGTTACTTCTAGTATTTCGTTGTATGATATCTACTACAACGAATGAATTAGAAAATTCCCAACGACGATTGAATGTTTCTTTAACCATTGAAAAATTTCACCTAAGTACGAACGGACAGACAAACAAACAAACAAACAAACGAACGAACGAACGAACGAACGAACGAACGTGATACGTCGAGAGTACTTATAGGATGGGAATGAAAATGTAGTTGTCGTTCCGGGTTTATGAAGTAACGCTTAGTTCGTCGCGACGTACGATCGCCGGCACGAGAATGAACTTTGAACCTGATTGTACGAGGCAAGGCAAAACTTGTTATTTTTCCCCGAGTAGAACTTTTGTTTTCTCTTGTTTTTTTTTTCTTCTCTCTCTCTCTCTCTCTCTCTCTCTCTCTCTCTCTCTCTCTCTCTCTCTCTCCATCGTAGAATCCGTTTTTAACTATGATTACGCATTAGCATACCAGAACGTAACTATCTTTATACATTCTCTCATATCGATCGTGTTAACAGCCTCCTCGCGATACTACTCGTAATATCCTATGCACGTATATATGTGTGTGTGTGTGTATTTATTACTTATATACTTCTTCTAGTAAACACATACATATATATATATATGTATATATATTCATAACACATACGCGTGTTATGTTGTTTTAAGGCCGGCACTGATCGATTTCATACAGGCCACGGTCGACGATTCGTAACTTATATACACACATACACACACAAATACACGCGCGTTATAAATCTCTTTGCGGGACGTTGAAAATTTGTAAAAGAAAAAAAATTAAAAAAAAAAAAATATATATATATATATATATATATGGAATAAAGAGGAATCAAAATTTAGGGGATTTAAATTGATATTAATTTTGTATGTTACGTGGTAACCCTTTCTTTTGTTTTGTCAAGAAATTTTACCATACCATTTTTCATTTTGGTCTTTCGTACATATATATATAAATTTTCTATATATAAATATAAATTTTCATTCTCTCTCTTTTCTGCTTCTCTATAATAACATCTTTAATTAAAATATTTTCTACGTACTTATGCGAATGAACTATCGTCAAATACACACATTCTGCACTTTGGTGCATAAATACTATTGTTAATTAAGGATTCGATCGAAGCTCATAGAGTTCTTTATTTTTTTTTCTCCCCTTCTCTCTCTCTCTCTCTCTCTCTCAACTTTATCTCTTAATTCTTTATTCTTTAATTCTATTTTCTTTTTTTTTTTTTTTTTTTAATCGACAATTAACGCTCCCGGTCGACGAAGCCGGTAGACCGTAAACAATTGGTCAGAAAATAGGGGAAGTAGAAAGTGCATCGACATAATGGAATCATTAGGTGTACATCTCGAAGTCGTTTATTACGTAAGAATGACTAAAGATTCCGCGATTTAATGAAGCGTGATGGACTGGGCAACGCCGAACGAAAGTTACCACCATCGATGTTTCGTTACTCAGAATTCATTTTCGTAATTCCGATGCACCGATCGATATTGTACCGTAATCTCCGCGTTCTTACGATCGCAAGGAGCATCACATTTTTTACCCCTCCCCTTTCTTCCCCTCTTTCCTTTTCGAAATAAGAAGGAAATTTTTGTCTGTTCATGTTTTTCGTTTTCTTTCTTTTTTTTTTCTTTTTTTGAAATTCTAATCGATAAATCGAACGTATGAACTAATATAACGTTAATTTATTTTATACAATTCGTGATTAACGAAATGAAAGAATGATGAGAGAAAAATTGAGAGTGATAGAGAGAGAGAGAGAAAGAGAGAGAAAATATAAATAAAATATTATATATACTTCTTCTTAAGAAGTTATATATTTTATTTATAAATATATAATGATATCGCAGAGTCACACGCGTAAATATTAATAATTTGAAAAGAGATAAAACGAGAGAGAGAGACAGAGGGTGAGACAGATTATTTATAGAAATAATATAACGCGATAACGATCATATATATTTATATCGTATATCTCGAATGTAAAAAAGAAAAAAAGAAACGTAGAAAGAAAGGAGACGGATGAAGGGATTAAAGAGAGAGAGAGAGAGAGAGAAGGGTGAGAAAGAGAATGACGGATGAGAGACGAACGAACAAACCTCTGATGTTCTTTCGAGACGCAAGAGTAAAAGATAGAGAGAGATAGATAGATAGATAGATAGATAGATAGAGAGCCAACGACGAATCCTTTCACCGTTTCTCTCTGTAAGCGCGAACGGGAAAAAAAAATTGCGTGTGCGAGAGTTCACGTGGCTCTTCGTGCTCGGAATGAAGTCTCTACTGTAATTTCAGGGCGTACGACGGCATGGCGGTACCTTCGACGATCGTCGAGCAGACCGAGAAAGAGGGGTAGAGAGTGAGGGTGAGAGAGAGAGAGAGAGAGAGAGAGAGAGAGAGAGTAGGAGAGAGGAGAAACGGGTGAGGGAGGAGGGGAGTTAGAGGGATCGATGTGGTTTGGCAGAGTCTATGCACTCTCTATCTCTCTCTCTCTCTTTCTCTTTCTCTCTCAAACACGCACACACACACACACACACACATACATTTCAGTTCAACTCACTCACCCTCTCCGAAAACACAGAGAGAGAGAGAGAGACGTTGCACGCGGAAAGCCCTCTCGGTAAATCTGCGGGGGTGGTTTTATTGATCCAGACTAACCACGCCTACCACCCTTACTTGCCACGCCTACGAGCCACCCCCCCAGGGCCACCTCGCGAATCAGTCAAGGGTGGCTGCTATGTTTTTCTTTCTCTCTCTCTCTCTCTCTCTCTCTCTCACTTTATCCATCTATCTCTATCTATCCATCTATCTTTCTTTCTTTCTCTCGTATATATCGTACGTGCATACACACATGCATGCATACATAGTTGCATACATACATACGTATACGCGCTTACGCTCGTTACTACTGTCTGCACCCTCTGCAACGATTACGAAATTTTGCCGACGGCCAAATACGATGGTATATTATCGCGCGATCTTCTTCAAAATCTTTCCCCTTCGATTATACATATATATATATATATATATATATATATATATATTTATTTATTTATTTATTTATTTTTCTTTTTCTCTTTATCTTTCCTCCTCCTCCTCCTCCTCTTCTTTATTTTTTTCTATAACAGTTACACGCTAATACGACGCGACGCGACATGAGATTTCGAAATCGTCGTCTTCTCCTCGCTCGCGCGCGAATTTCGTTCGTTCGATATTTTCTTTTCTTCTTTTTCTTTTTTTTTTTTTTCTCCTCTCTCTAGAAATGACGTACACGCACAGAGATTGGATATGAAAATATTGATACGCGTATTCTCTCTTTCGTCAGTCACGGAAAGGTGAGAAAATTGTATATGTGTGTGTGTGTGTGTGTGTTTACATAAGGACGTATATTGTCATATCGACTCTCAGTCTTCTTCTGTATTTCAACGGAGAGAGACGTCATATTTTCGCCTTGTGTTTGCGATCAATTATCGTCGGCCGGCTTGCTTCGCTTTCTCTCTCCGATCGATCGATCGATGGATGGATGGATGGATGGATGGATGGATGGATGGATCGATCGATCGATGGATGGATCGATGGATGGATCGATGGATGGATCGATGGATGGATGCATCTCCCGTCGTCTTCCGTTCAAAACGGAGAAAGTGACGCGTAATTATAGATCGTAATAGGATCTTGTCGCTAAACACAACACAATCTCTAATGTTATCGGGCAATGACATCATCGTCGTCGTCGTCGTCGTCGTCGTCGATCAATCATAGATCAATAAACTTTTCGTTATTCGCGTTTTAATCTTCGAGCGAAACGTTATATATATATATATATATATATTGAAAATTATTATTGAGATTAATTGCAACGATGATAATAATTTATCATATCGTAAATATCATTTAAAAGAAAACAAAAAGTCTACACGGGTAATCGTCGAATGGATTCAAACGATTCCCAACGAAAATAGAATTTGACGATAAGTTTCATACAAATGGGTAAATACCTGGAAGCTCGTGGAAAATCCCGTAAATCCCTTTAGGGATCCTTCGCTTGGGAGTGGGAATTCGAACCGATAAGATTTTCGCCGTTATTAATGGAAGAAAAACCTTTCTCGTGATTTTTACGACGAATGAATTCTGTTATCTTTCGCTGATCGATAAAAAAAAAAAAAAAAATACATATTCTTGAACATTATATCCCGCGACCATCGAATCGAGTGAAATCTTTTCCTATAATTCTTTTTTTTTTGTTCGTACACTTTCGCCACGATTCGATTCGTGATTTGTGTCTTGTCTTTTTATCTCTTATTTTTTTATTTTTTTTTTTTTTTTGTTGTTTTTGTTTTCAGTATCACAAAAACGAAATTGTTACGTAAGAATAGATATAAATTAACGTCCAAGAAAACGAAGCGCTATTAATCCTCCTTTTATCTTCCGTTCAGTAGGAAAGCGTAATGGTCTTCGAAACTTTTACTTTCTTTCAATAACGCAGGGGGGAAAAAAGGAGAGGAGGAAGAAGAAGAAGAAGAAGAAGAAGAAGAAGAAGAGGAAGAAGAGGAAGGAAGGAAAAAGAAAAAAGAACGGCCATCGTTTAACCGTGGCATCATTTTACACAACGTGTAGTTTGTATTTGCATCGTCGAGGAAGAAAGTAACACGCGTGTGTGCTCTCTCTCTCTCTCTCTCTCTCTCTCTCACTCTCTCGTAGCGTATAGTTTAGTGAAAGCTCAGTTTCGTACGATGCTTTACGACTTATTTCGCTTCTACCTCGTCTACTTAAGAATTCCATCGTCTATCTTCGCGAGTTCGAGGCGCGCGTAAAGAAAATTTAATGTCGCGTTTGTATGCACCACGAAGAAATGGGAGAATGAGGAGAGAGAGAGAGAGAGAGAGAGAGAGAGAGAGAGAGAGAGAGAGAGAGAGAGGGAAAACAATCGGTTTCTCGTAGTTATGCTATCGATTATTACGAAGGAAAACGCTACACGTTCGACGATCGATATAATATGTACCGTACCGTCTTTATTATTAGCAAATACTATTTGGTTTATTTATATATATATATATATTTTTTTTTTGTTTGTTTATAATCGTATATGCAAAAGACGATATTCATTATGAAATTATTAAATGATACAATGTATCGTATAAGAAGGTAAAGTTAAATTATTCCCGATCGAGGATCACGATAATCGTAAGAAGAATTGAAACAAAGTTCTGGAATGGTTAAGATATAATCGCGAAACGTTTAAGAGATCAATCGGGATCTACTACAGAAGTCCACAAATCAACTAACAAACTGGCCGTGCAGAAAGAAAAAGAGGATGAATGGATGGATGGATGGATGGATGAATGGATGGATGGATGGATGGATATAACAATGTAGATAAAGATAGTTAGTAAAGCCGTCCATGCGTGGCGAGTTAATTTATAAACGAAAGGAACGGGAGAAAAGTTGGCAGTAGCTTTTGCGAGGATAAACGCGAAGAAAAAAAGAAAAAGAAAAGAACGTTGCAACGTGCCCAGGGAAATTTCCTTTCTCTCATGGTCTCATTATCGGACCTCGACGTGAAACTGATCCGTCGAACTAGGTCTCCCTCTTCTCCTCCATCCATCCATCCATCCATTCATCCATCCATCCATTCATCCATCCATCCATCCATTCATCCATCCATCCATCCATCCATTCATCCATCCATTCCACCTTCTTCAACCTCCTTCAACGACACAACCTCTTCGTGGTTCGTCCTGTCTCTCTCAACCCACAATCTATGGGGTTATCTCTCCGTTCAAACTTGTACCGTCGGATTTGATTCTCAAAGGGCATCGCGACGTTATTAATCACGGACGATTTCTAATCTATAATTCTAGAACGTATTTCCGTTCTCGAATTTTGTATTCCCGTCGAATAGGAGAAATATTTCTCAAGTGTTGAGCCGTGAACGAATTTCTATTCCATTCGTTTTTCTTTTTTAATATTTCTTTCTTGTATCATTCGGCGGCATCATCGTCACGATATAACAAAATGATAGTCGAATTTGTCGAATCGCGTTGGGTCAATCTTACAAAGTATTATTTTAGATCGGGACGAACGATATCGCGATGATTTTAATATCTCCTTTTTATTTTGCATTTTGTATTTGTTATTTCTAAACTTATTCTCCTTTATGCGACGTATTTACGTGAGAGATAATTCGTACTTGTGGATTGCTATCGATCGTTGCACACGGGAGTTATATAGTATTTACGTTCCAGGTGGACGTTTTAATTATGTGAGTTCTATCCGTCTGTCGATGACATCGGCCAGGTCCTCGCGATGACGTAATCCTGTACTCGATATAAATCGAACACGTTCTCGAATACATGGCGGGTGGTAAAGGAGGAGGCGGAGGAGGAGGAGGGTGGTGAACGCACGAGGGTTCATAAGTGGGAGATATATTGGAAGGAGGGGAGAGAGAAGGTCGATGCACAATGAGTTATTTCGAGTTACTTAGCTCATCGACCTGAATAAATACGACTACGAAGAATTTTACATGTTCCCAATGTAATGATGCTTCTCGATCTATCGATAAAAGGTCATTAAATCGATCGTTGACATAAACAATCCTTTATTCGTGTCTCCGACAGATAATAATGACGATAACGATGATAATAATAATAATCCTAATGATCTGAAAAATGACAAGTACTTATTACCGATCTGAACTCGAATATTATTTTTATTTTATTCAAAGGTACGCTTCGATCGAAAAAATCTTTTCTATTATATGCCTGTGTGTACGTGTGTGCGTGTGTATATATATATATATATGTGTGTGTGTGTGTATATATAATATATAATAAAAAAGAAAACAATTCATCCGTTCTACGAAAGATTAATGAAATCATGAAAGCTTACGAGACAGCCTTGAGAAGAATTGTATTACACATATATGTTGTTACTTTTATAACAGCTAATCACTTTTGTTGAAAGAGACGATGAGTCTTTTTAGTCCTTGAGATATCAAATTAAGAAATGATTTCTCTTCTCGACGGAACCTCCTTCGGAGTTACTTTAATTTTTACTTACTTCTTTTAACTTCCAATGGACGCGTCTTTCTTTATTCGTTCGCCGCGTCGGGTCGGTTCGGCGAAAGAAAAGAAAAGAAAAGAGAAAAAAAAATATAAATAACGAAAAGAAAACAAGGAAAAAAAGGGTAAAGGAGGAAAGGCACTAGGGGAAGGGGGGGGAGGAGGAGGAGGAGGAGGAGGAGGAGGAGGAGAGGAAATAATTGTCGTAAAAATTGTAGCGTGCGGCGAGTGGCGAATGATGGATCTTCATTAATTTCAAGGTCCTTACGTCTTCCTCGATTATTCCCTACGTAGTATCTAATTATTATATATTGTTCGATTGTATCGGCAAAAGGTCGTGCCGTTAACTGTAATTTTCATAATTTTACAATCTTCCTTTACGATATATCCTCGAGATCATTTATTCGTAATATTTCAATTCGCGGTAACGATGCAATCGATCGTTCCATATTATTACATTTGCTAATGCTTTTCATACATTTTTCTTTTCCTTTCCTTTATTTCCTTATATTTTCTTTTTATCTTTTTTGTTTGTTTCTTGTTTTTCCTTCTTCACAACTTCAAATTCGCATTACCCGTACCATTATTAAGGTATCGTTTTCTCGATTCGGCTAGGTCGTCGAGTTTGCATGGAGACTAATTCCGATAAAACACAACATATCGGAGGAAAGAGAATCGATTGGTCCATCCCGTTTATGGGAGGAAGGGTCTCGTAGTTTTAATTAATTTACAGAAAACTGACCCGAATCGAACGTTGCTTTTCATTTTGTTTTCAGACGATTACATTTTATCCGATAATTAATAAATCGGAGTAAAATATTGTACGTACGATCTGTATTGAGAATTGAAAAGAGAGATCTACTCGAGAATGTTATTATCATTATCGTCATCGTCATCGCCATCGTCATCGTCATCGTCGTCAGCATCGTCCTTTGTCCAACGTACTTTGTACAACTACTTGTAAATTACGTTGAATTATTTTTATACCTTCGACGTCTGATCGATGATCTCGTAGATGTAATAATGTGTTAAAAATTAATCGGATAGCTTCGAAATAATCATCTAGTAAATATATATATATATATATATATATATATATATATATATATATATATATATGTTTATGTATATATGTATGTATGTATGCATGCATGCATGTATGTATCTCGGGCGTAGACGCACGCTTATAATATATTCCCATAGTTCGAGTAATATTCCTCGAGGATAAAACGTGGTACATAAAATATCTTATCCTAGACGGATCGTTCGAGGTGGTGGGTGATGTTGCGCGCGCACGACCCAGTTCAGAAATCCAAACGATCGTCGATAAATCACCCGGGCGTTCGTTCGTTCGTTCGTTCGTTCGTTAATCCAAAATGATCGATAAGAAATGTACAAGTGCATGCATACGGGTTGATCGATTTTCTATCTCTCTCTCTCTATCTCTCTCTTTCCCTTTTTCTCTTTTGTATCTCCTCGTAGAACCGAGATGAGGAGGAAGGATCGAAATAAGTGGAGGAGTAAAAATAAATAGAAGAAGAAGAAGAAAAGAAAAACGTAAGGGAGAAAAGAAGTACGAAAGTAGAATGAAGGATATAGAGTCATGTATTTACGTTACGTACGTACATGAGTTATGTTACATACGTACCATATATATATATATATATATGTACTTGTATCGATCTTTGAGGAAGGGCAGAAGCCCGCAAAAGTCGAAGGAAGAAACTAAACGAGACGAGACGAGAATTGCGAAACAAAATCATCTTTCTATTTCTATTTCTCTTTCTCTCTCTCTCTCTCTCTCTCTCTCTCTATCTCTCTTTTTCGCTAACTCTTGCACTTGCAATCGCACTCGCTCGCTCTTACCACATTTGTTCCTCTTGAGCGAGAAAATCGGTCGGCAGGATAGATAAATAGATAGATAGATAAATAGATAGATGGATGGATAAATAGATAGATAGATAGATCCGTGACGACTCGTACCACCTTCGCGGCATATAATCCCTTTAATCAATTAGCCCGACGTCGAAATGAAGCAATGCTCTTGTCGAAGAAGATATGAAAGAGGAAGAGAGAGAGAGAGAGAGAGAGAGAGAAAGAAGAAGAGTATAAGATAGAGGATATAATAATGACGTGCCACGAAGAAAGATGGAAAATATCGAAAGGGGGAGGTGGGATTCTAAGAGGCAACGCGTTCCTCTCCTCCCTCACTCCTCCCCTCAAGCTTATTATTCGCGGTAAAACGAGAGACGTAAAGGCACGGTATATTAATTATCTAGGGCAGAACGTAACAGTGCTCTCTCTCTCTCTCTCTCTCTCTCTCTCTCTCTCTCTCTCTCTCTCTCTTTCTAGCACAATACTCCATCTTTGTCTCGAGGATCCTAAGCTGCATCCAAAGAGACGAGCAGCAGCAGCAACAGCAACAGCCCACCCGGTGACTTTCGCTTTTTCCTACCCTCCAGCCATTATCATCATCGTTCTCTCTCTCTCTCTCTCTCTCTCTTACTATTTTTTTCCCCTTTTTTCCTTCTCATGCACGATCACCTCCATCATCTATGAGTTTGTCGTAAGTTGCAAAGAGAAAGAGATAGAGAGAAAGAGAAAGGGAGAGAAAATTAGCATACATCGTAGACGTCGTCTTTGATGATCATTCGGTTGAATTAATTTCGGATCGAGTTTCGAGGTCGAAAAAGCGTAATTTATATCAGGAAGCAAAAGATCGATCGATCGACCATGATCATATTATTTTTCTTAATAGTGAATCTCTCTCTCTCTCTCTCTCTCTCTCTCTCTTTGTCTTTGTCTCTCTTCTTTGTATGTCGCAAATCAACACCCGACACTTTACCTTTATCCTGTGTTACGATAAATAGAGACACGAAACTGGGCCAACTATTTTATATTAACGCAACGTTTGTCATATTGTGGATGGATGAGATGAATGCATCAACAACGTCCCCGTATACTCGCTCGTCGTCGTCGTCGTCGTTGTTGTTATTATTTTTATTATTATTATTATTATTATTATTATCATTATTATTATTGTTGTTATTATTATTATTATTATTATTCCTATACGCGCAATAGCAATAATAAATCGACGACGATTTAGCAAGCGGTTATTTCAGCAATCGTTAAAGGAGTTTTTAACTACGAGAATAATAACCTCGAAGAGAAGGTGGTGGTTATGGTGTTCAATTCTTTCACTATGATACTCGTCTTCAGACCATTTTTTATTCTCGATTATAGGATCGATAATTTGGGATAATACCTTCCTCTCGATCAAACATTTATACCTATCGAATATGTTTTCCATACGATTCTATTCCTCACTCTACTATATTTATTTCCCAAAGGACGATAAATGCGTGAGGGGTGGGGGGGGGGGTGGGGGGGGGAATGGATCGGACTTTTTAAGTTTAAGTTTCGTTCCCTTTAATAATGATTCGTCGATGAGAGAGAGAGAGAGAGATAGGGAAATGTCGGGAGGATAAAAGTTAGGTCTCGAAATATCGTCCAATTTAATTTTCTCTTCGTCTCGTCTCGTCTCTCTTCTCTCTTATGCAATTCAAAAGCATTAGAAAGAGAGAGAGAGAGATAGAGATAGAGATAGAAATTAGCCATTCCACGAGGTATTACAAGATAGAGATCTATTTATGCACGGTGACGAAATCCCCTCCCCTCCCCTTCCCATTGTGTGCGATCTCTTCTTTCACAGACACACTCGATCTATACTAATATCGCTAATAGAATCGAAATTTGTATTTTACGATTAAACATCACGATATAATATTCGTTAGACTTGTTAAATCTAATGGTTTGTCACGCGATACAAATCGAATACTTGTCCTAGAAATTCTTTGTTAGGTGATATAATCGAATAGAGAGAGAGAGAGAGAGAGAGAGAGAGGGACATAAATACTATTTTCTCTCAACTAAAACTCACTGGCATTGTTGAAATTCTCTTTTACTCCTATTCAACTCGTTAAACAAGATCGTAATTTCGTGCCAACGCCAGACGACAAACCTGGCGTTCTCCTTACTCGATAAGCTCGTCGTGCATGCTGAGATTTTAATACCTTTTTTTTATATATATATTCACCTCCTCTCTCCTCTCTTCTCCCCCCCCTCTCTCTCTTTCTCTCTCTCTCTCTCTCTCTTTTATTCTCGCGTGATTACAAGTCAACGCCAGTTCGCACGTTCTTTGAATTCGTCAAGGCTAATGAGGCTCGATTGATCGTTCAGATGACTAAGATAATGAATTCTCTCTCTCTCTCTCTCTCTCTCTCTCTCTCTAAATATATATATATTCTTTTCGTTTCTATAAATATATATATATATATATTGAACGATAAAATTAACAGTAACAATAAAATTTACACCGAACGATAAAGAGATCCGAACGAAATGGGTGAAATGTAATTTTGCAAAAAAAGAAAAAAAAATAAAATAAAATAAAATAAATGAATTACCTATTCGCCGATCGAACGACTTTGAAAATGATCCGTTCGATAACTATGCACGGTCTTTCTTTCGTTTATTAATTGAATGGTTAAAAACGTTTCGACTCGACTCGTCGTCGTATCCAGGGATTGACCTAACGGGTGACCTAAAACTATTTACACGGTACTCGGGCTTAAAATTAAACGACGTGAGCGTAAGATCCGTAATGGCTAGGTACGATATTTCTTCCTTCGCGTCATGACGATGATCTCTTTCTCGAGTGCGGTCTTCCATCTTCCATCTTTCAGGATGACATCAAGGCCGGAGACAAACGGAACGTCTCTCTCTCTCTCTCTCTCTCTCTCTCTCTCTCTCTCTCTCTCTCTCTCTCTCTTTCTCTTTCTTAACGAGTCGCCAACGATGTCGTTTCCGAGACATAGTACTCGAGAAATCGAGATCGTATTGCGAGTTGGCATGACTCAGAAATAAAATAATCGTGCGATATTACGAAGCGAGGGGGGCAAAAAAAAATATGAAAAATAAAAACGCGGCTGCATCTGCCTTCGAACAGGAACGAATCGAAAAATACGTGGCTTTTTTCTTTTCTTTTTTAACGTATTCAATGATCGAATCAACTACATAAATATATATATATATATATATAGCACCGTCCGATTCGATAAAAAAAGATAGGTCAGAAATGAAATGGACAACTTTTGTATCGTTGAATTTATTTATTTCTTTTCCTTTCGGATTAATTTTACACACACACACACACACACACACACACACACACACACGAGCGCGCGCATGTATCACACAGGATACATAATTCGATAAAATTTGTTTCGAATAAGGCGAGTCACGATATTGGACTATACGAACGAAAGTATTCGATATTTTATTTAAACTCCTTCCTGAAACTAGTGACAATTCGACGTATAATTCGTTTCGTACGAATATGAGATAGGGGATAAAAATTATAAGAACCTTATAGAACTCTTTACAGATACAAATAGATAATAATGCAAACGACGGATCTCTAACGGACGTCAAATTGATTTGATAATCGTCCGAGATCATCGACGTTACGTGTAATTTATTTAAAAACACATATGTATATCGTAATACGTGAACCATCGGGAAATAAATTTCTATAAATGTGAAATGAAAGTATTATTCGGTAACAATGGAATCGTTAATAAAACGTCGACGTATTATCGTCGTCCAAAGAAACTTATTGCGATATTACAAATAAATAACGATATGAAACGATGAAGAACAAAAAAATGAATGAATGAATGAATGATATCGAAGTAGAAGAAGAAGAAGAAGAAGACAAATGTTTCGAACGTTATTACCGAAGTTAACGCGCGTCGTTTTCTTTCTTTATTCTCATCTAAGAAGTTTTCAGTATGCCCTCGCGCGAAGGTGCCCTCTCCCCCCACCCCCACCCACCCACTCATACGATCATCTTTGGCAGAAGAGCTTGTTCCCTCTACCCCGTCCTGCCCCCTCCTGCCAGATATCCCCTTGCCTATCCGAACGGCCCTCCTCCCTCCCCACGTTCACCGAGAATCGTCTCTCTCTTTAACCCAGGTTGCGCTGGCTAAGCTATAAGCGCATCCTCTTGCACTCCGACGAGGTACTTTCTCCGAAAGACCGGACGACTATATAAGAGAGATCGGCGGAGTTTGAAACACGTTAGACGAAATCGTACGTTTAAGACGAACGGGTTGTAAGATCTCGATCGTCGACGCTCCGTCGTCGTCGTCGTCGTTGTCGTTGTATCGTCGTCGTTGTCGTTGGTTTATTTATTTAACCCGGACGCTTCGGCGGGATCGTTTATAAAAAAAAAAAAAAAAAAGAAAAGAAAAGAAAGAACGTTCTCATCGAGTCCAGATCGTTAACGATTTACGATAATCCATCCCCGGACGATCGGATCGGATCGGATCGGATCGGATCGGATCGCACCACGGAGTGTGAACCCACGTGTACGGAACACGCAGAACGTATCGCGGAGAAGGAAGGAACGATCGCGCACGCGAACGGCTAATCGGCAATAATTCTTGCCGATCAATCTGATCCACGTTAGATCTTACGATAATTCTCGATCCTAATCGGCGACCATGAGATCCGCCAAAATTTGGCCACCACCCTTGGCGGCGGCCACCCTGATGACAGCGGCCGCTATTTTGACGTCCGTTTATGCCGAAGGTAAGAACCGGTAGGGGTTGTTATAAACTTTGGAATCGAAGTTTATCGAAAACGAGTTTTTCGTTTATTCACTTTTTTTCTCACGAATCTCTTTGCTCTTTTGTAACCACCCTCCCACCGCGACGACGACGACGATCCTTCCTACGTTTATCGTTAATTTATATCCGACAAATGAGACACGAACGAAATTAACGTCGTGAAGGTTCTTTACGTACGTAAATTATTCTACGTGGGATTTTTTTACGTACTCGTATTAGAAAAATCTTTATCGTAGGATAAGGTTCGTAATTTTTAGATCGTCGCACGAATCTGTTCTACGTTCGGCTTAAGAAAGAGAGAGAGAGAGAGAGAGAGAGAGAGAAAGGGTTCATCGACCGTGACCTCCTTGGTTAAACGATAAATAATCTTTTTCTCATCGATCTCGTCAAAATTCCGAACGAAGGGAGAAATCAAGGATTATTTGGTTTATACCGAAACCAAATCCGCGAGCGTGGCATGTATTTTCGATTAATGTAAATCCGTGGCTCCGGTGGTAATCTCTCGTTTAAGCACCTCGAAAGTATTCACCGTTTCTACATACATACATATATATATATGTACATATGTGTGCATGTGTGCATGTGTGCATGTGTGCATGTGTGTATGCATGCGCGTGTACGCGTGCCTAAGCACAGCAAAACAATTGTGTTACGCCGTGAGAATTTAGAGCAACTCGATTCGATTGTCTCTACAGTACAACTCACGTATTTACAAATCATTACCAATCCTCGAGATCCTTTTCTTTTACCCAAATCATTTTAACGCTATCTCTTTTTTTGCATCGTTACGTTTCTCTCTCTCTTTCTCTCTATGTATGTATATATATATATTTCATCTATCGTTTCGTTATCCATATTTTTGTTTCTTCGTTTATCTTGTCTATCCTTTTTCTTTTTTCCTTTTCGTTTGTCATTTCTTATTTTAATTCATCCTTTCGACATACAAGAATCAAGAAGGATTGATCAAGTAATTGCTCTTCCTCGTCGTTACAACAAGCTACGTTATCAATGAATCAGCAAGCCACTGATCAAACCATGCATCTACGTGTAGAAATACGAGTTTCCACGGCGATTGGACATCATTAACTTTTGATTACCATCCCGTCTTATTATTATTACACGAAACAATTATCTTTCGTGTAATCTCTTTCTCTCTCTCTCTCTCTCTCTCTCTCTCTCTTTCTCTCTTCTTCTCTCTTTTCATCTCCTACGGCGATCGTGTACCGTAACGAAGACATTTTCGTGAAATCGGGAAAAAACAAAACCACGAATATATATTCATATATTCATTTCTATAGCAAGAATATATATATATACATCGTTTTTTTTTTTTTTGTTTTTTTTTTTTTCTATCTGCAAGCATCTCGTTCGATCGGGATAATGGTCGATTATACGAGTAAGAGTAATATAATTGACTCCGCTCGTTCGCTATTGTCGTCTCGTTCCTCTATTCGCATTCCCCAATCTATTCTCATTCCAATTTCGTTCACTCGTGTTGTTAATCTTTCTTCCGAAATTCGAAAAAGATTCGTTTACTTGTAAAGATTCTATATAATCTACGTCGATACGCCGTTTCGTTTCATTCGAGTAATCATCTTAATTCTCGTGGACCGATTAAGGCAGCGCAATAGAACGTTCCTCGTTCGGACATCATCATCGTCTCTAGATCACCTTGATCGTTCTCAATGCCAGTGAAACCGCAATACCCGTACTTTTAGAGTAAGTAAGTCGATAGAAGTTAGAAGTTACGGAGTTAGGTTCTTTCTAATCCCGACGAGAGTCCGTCGTTTTCCAATCGGTGGGTAAGGGAGGGGGAAAGATAATCGACGCGAATCGTTTTCGTTTAGAAATTATAATGAAGGATTCGCGATGGTTAGGACTAGTAGAGGCTTTGCCAGGGTAATTAGGATCGAGAGAAGTTAATCGAGAGGTCGATAAATTAAAGCTTCTACGATAAAATATACCGTCGTCTTCTACTCTTACCGAGGTATTACCGTGGATACTTTCACCGAGTCACGGTAAACTCGTGAGAGAAAGAGAGAGAGAGAGAGAGAAAGAGATAGTTAAAGAAGAGCAGAGAGATTTGCTTATCTAGTTCAACAGTAGGTCAGTATACTTTAGAACGATCCGAGCGAGGATCATCGAACGACTTTCGATTATACTCGTCGTTCGTTAATCCGCACGAACCCGAGAAAATGATCGTTCATGATTGAGCGTGGAAACTTTGAATTTGTTCAGCACCACTCACCGGTAGTTATCTGCCACCCTCTACTAGTTATGGAACACCCAATCTAGGCGGCGGCGGTGGTGGTAGTGGTGGAGGAGGAGGAGGAGGACACGGGGGTGGTGGAATATCGACGAGCTACGGAGCACCAACCGGAGGAGGCGGATGTGGATTCGGTGGTTGCGGCGGCGGTGGAGGTGGAGGAGGTGGTCTACCATCCGTTAGTTACGGGGCTCCTGGTTCAGGAGGATTCGGAGGTGGTGGTGGAGCACCATCGTCGAATTATGGAGCACCCTCGCGAGGAGGTGGTGGCGGTGGTGGTAGCGGAGGTTATTCCGGAGGTGGTGGAGGAGGAATATCGAGCAGTTACGGGGCACCGTCCGCTGGAAGGCCATCGTCGAGCTATGGAGCACCCTCGAGCGGTGGTGGTTTCGGTGGTGGCTTCGGTGGTGGTTTCGGTGGTGGTGCCGGTGGCAGCGGCGGTGGTGGTAGGCCATCTTCGATCTACGGTGCACCATCGAACGGAGGAGGTGGAAGACCCTCTTCGTCTTACGGGACACCATCCTTCGGGGGTGGTAACGGCGGCGGTAACGGCGGCTACTCGGGTGGCGGTGGCGGTGGTTTCGGTGGCGGTGGTGGCGCAGTACCCTCTTCCAGTTATGGCGCACCCTCGTCCAGTTACGGCGCACCCTCGCGCGGTGGAGGTGGCGGCGGCGGCGGATACTCCGGCGGCGGCGGCGGCGGCGGAGGCGGAGGTCCGTCATCGAATTATGGACCACCTTCCTTCGGAGGTGGCCACGGAGGTGGTTTCGGAGGTGGCGGGTAAGCTTCAACAACGTTACCAAATTATACAAAATATTATTAGTTTAATTGGTATAATCGATATAGTAGAACGTTTAACGAAATCTCGGTAAAAAAAAGAAAAGAAAAAACAAAAGAATCGTTGTAATCATAATTATGTATATTCGTTTGTTTCTTCCTCATAGATCCGGCGGTTATTCCAATGGTGGTGGTGGTGGTGGTGGCGGCGGCGGCGGTGGTAGGCCCTCATCGAATTATGGTGCACCAAACTTCGGAAATGGCGGTTCTGGCGGTGGTCAGGGTTACGCCAGCAACGGCGGTTATCAATATTAAAAATCGCTCTATGTGTTCGTCCCGCGAGATAAGCGACCTTCGACCTCGTATCACTTTTTCATGAGTTTTATAGGAATATCATCGACGGACGGGTTACCCAGGGAACAGAAGAAACAAAATTCTCTCTCTACACGATGACCGTAGGAAATAATTATTGACCAGCCATGAAGCGAAGGGTTTGCGATATTGAACGTCGAGATCTCGCGGATATGTTGTCTCCCCCAACCCCCACCCCCAAACCCCGATTAAAGTGTGTCGGCGAAGGAGGATTTCGAAACGATTCGTACTCTTTTTCAACAAAAAAGAAAGAAAGAAAGGACAAAAAATAACGCTTTTAATAACCGTGCCTTTTCTCGTAATCTCGACAATTTGGAGAGATTGAATTTTAATATTCGTTGATACATTTGAAGGAAAGAAGAAAAAGAGAGAGTGAGAGAGAACAGATGGAAATTAATATCTATCATTGTCTCAAAAACGTTCCTTAGGAACGTCAAAGCGAATGATATGATCGACGCGATAAAATACGAATTGCAAAAAAAAAAAAAAAGGAAAGAACAAAACGGAACCTTCCTCTTCATCCCTTCTTCACACACACACGCGCACACACACACACACACACGCAAACACACACACACACATACATATACACATTCGAAGCCCTATAACTTATTTATTTTATAAAGACGCTTTTTATACTAATAAAGTAGCTGTGCTGAGAAAAAGAAAAACGAAAGATTAAACCCCTCTTCCAACTATACAAATATATACCAAATTCTGGGTACAATCGAAAACGGAATGAACGCAAGATTAAAAGAATAGTCTACCAAACGTGGTACTGCTGAATACGTTTTACATATATATATTTAGATATATATAACAAAGCGTGTGCCTTGAAAGGTAAAGTTAGCTGCTTTGTAGAACTAGCTTCTGCTCAGACTCGATGGGTCGATTTATTGATCCAATCCGACGCGAAAGAACGAACGAAAGAGAGAGATAAAGAGATAGATAGAAAGATAGATAGATAGAGAAAGAGAGAGAGAGAGAGCTATCTTCTTTCTATTCCTGTTTTAACTCGGCTAAAAACGTAACCTCGTCATCGACGATTCTATCGGTTTATTCCGATTAAACCGCTAGAAACGAACTCACCATCGTTATTAACACTTTCTCTTTTTTTCACCGGTCACCGTCCGTCACATCTTTAAAAAAAGATATCTTAGTGTTGCTCCGGGTCGCCTCGTTGAACATCATCTTTATGAGAAATAAAGAAAAAGAGATATAATGAAGAAGAAGAAAACAACGACGACAACGACGACAACGACAACGACAACAAAAAAGTAATAAAGACAGGGGAAAAAAAACACTTGCCTCTTGTAACACCATGATGAATTTTTATACACAGTTTATTTTTAACATTTACAATCAACATCTCGTTCGTTTTTTTTTTTTCCTTTTTTTTTCTTTTTTTTGTTTCATTTTTTCTCTTTTTCTTCAGGTATACACGTACAATATACATACGCACGCACGCACGCACGCACACGCGGATGTGTGTGTGTGTGTGTGTGTGTGTGTATGCGTGTATAGATGTATATCATATATCGTATAATAAAGTACCGTGTAACGCTTTGATATTAGTACATACATGGATATATATATATATGTATATAATAAACCCATTCTTTTTTTTTTTTTTTTTTTTTTTTTTAATTGGAAATGCGCGAGGGAGAGGAGATAAAGTTGGGCGTTTCTCTTACTTGTTTTTTTTTTTTTGTTCTTTTTCTTTCTTTTTCTTTCTTCACATTTTGTTGTCACGTTTTTTATCTTTACACATGTTATTCATATAATTATTATTATTATTATTATTAATATTATTATTATTATTATTATTATTATTGTTATTATTATTATATACTTACTACAATAATTTGTAGGCGCGTCATGGGCTAATGGACTTTAGGGATTTTCGTGATTATTGTTTGAGTGTGTGTGTGTATGCATGTATGCGTTTGTTTATTATCATACAACAACGACTTTGTAGGTACGCATTTTTTTTTTTTCATTATTGCAACGAATGTTTTTTTTTTTTTCTTTTTATCTTGTTTTATCGAAGCAAAGTTAATTGTTATGACTTCGACCATATATATATATATATATATATATATACTCGACTTCATTGATTCGATTCTTTTTCGGAAAGAGACAGGGACATATCATTAGTATCGTTATTAATTTTAATTTAATTTAATTTAATTTAATTTAATCTTTTTCTTTCTGTTCGTTGCTAAAGAACGACACACGACAAACACACATACATTTTTCGTGTACTTCGGCGTACGTACAGCCCGTTAATATGTAAATATAATTACTGTTTTTTTTTTCACGTTTTAACTTTTCTCATCTCTTTGGTAGGGAATAGGAAAGGGAAAAAGGAGGGGAGATGGAGAATGAGAGAGAGAGAGAGAGAGAGAGAGAGAGAGAGAAAAAGATTTTCCCGCGGCATTCTTTTTCCTTTTTTTCCTTCCAAATGTCTTCTTTTCTTTTCATTTTTCATTCGAAAATTCTGAATTTTGTTGTTGTTGTTGATTGCAACAAACAAAACTCGATCCCTTCAATACTAATCCGAACACTCTCTCTCTCTCTCTCTCTCTCTCTCTCTCTCTCTCTTTCCATTTATCTCTCTATACTTGATACATAATACATGTATATATATATATATATTTATTTACACGTGACTCTCCGTCTTTTTTCTTCTTCTCAATTTTTTCTTTTTTTTTTTTTCTCCTTCCTCTTTCTTTTCTATATCTGCTTCGTTCTTCCTCATTCCTCAGCCGTTCATTCTAATCTTATCGTTAATTAATTTCGTTAACGCAACTAACGTAGAGCACACTTCGTGATATGTATAGGTTTTCGTAGGTTATGGTCGGCCCTTTACTTATTTATTTATTTATTTATTTATTTACTTATTTATTCATTTATTTAGATATGTCTTTTGTATTCTCTTTTCTTTTCTTTTTCTTTCTTTCTTTCTTTCTTTCTTTAGCACGACTGAAAACCTTAATTGATATGCATGTCGGAGATTACGCGCTCTTAGATCTTGGCGTAATTACAAACGTCGTTAAGTCTGACACTCGAGGCGACATTTCTCTCGAAAATTGTTTTTTCTTTTTTATTTTTTTTTTATTATTATTATCATTATTATTATTTTTTTTTTTTTTTATTAAATAGAAACCATGCTTCATCGCAAAAAGAAGAAAGAATAGAAGCAAACGATAGACAGACGTATGGATGGATGGATGGATGGATATCGATAGATAAACGATCTTCTTTCTTTCGTTGGAATCTCATAATAAAAAAAGAAATAATAATAATAATAATAATAATAATAATAATAATATTAATAACAAGATCGTTCGATCGTAAAGAAACATTGTATTTCCTCATTGAGAATATCGAGCTTCGTAGAAACATTTCATTCGTTATTAATATCCAAGTCCTCGCTTTTCTATTCTTTTTCTTTTTTCTTTTTTTCTTTCTTCTTCTTCTTCTTCTTCTTCTTCTTCTTCTTCTTCTTCTTCCTTTCCTTCCTTCCATGGTTCATAAAAATAACGAAACAACGACATAGAAGTACTCGGAAAGCGAGTTCTTCCATCGCGCTAACTTTATAACATCCGAGTGAAAGTATCGTCCGTGATATTAATAACAACGGGCAACAACGACGATGATTATGAAGAAAAGAGAACACTCTACTAGAGAGAGATAGAGAGAGAGAGAGAGAGAGGTATATACAGGGTGTATAAAAAAATATTGTCTCCATTATCATCGATCTCTTCTCCGTTGAATTTTTAATTTATGTGTGGAGGGACAATAAAATTTGACGGGTCGGCTAATTTTGACAAAGAAAGTTGTCGAGGTCAGCCAATTTTGACCGATAATTTATCGTGCATACTCTTGCATACTCTTTCTGTCTTTTATATATATATATATATATATATATATATATATATATATTTTTTTTTTTTTTTTGAATCAGATAAATTCAACGCCCTGTATATACTTTTCTTTTCTTTTCTTTTCTTTTTTTTTTTTTTAATGTTCCGTCGTCACCTGTCGAACATTAACGTTAAATTTTGTCAATGAACGATGAAACTTCGCGGATCAGCTGATTTTGACGGATAAAAATTTGTCTTCCTGTCTGTCTGTCTCTCTCTCTCTCTCTGTCTGTCTGTCTGTCTGTCTGTCTGTCTGTCTCTCCGTCGTCGTCTATTAACCAACCATTCGAATCATCATCGCGTTTGCTTTCTTAGCGAAATATAAGCGAGTTCCTCAACTAAGTCGAAAGTTTTATGTGACTCGAAAAGTGTCTTAAATCACGTCGCAGCTTTCCTCGCAGCATCCTCCTTAGAGAATTTATTCAGACAATAGAATTGTTCTCTTCTTCCTCTCCCATCGTCTTCTTCTTCCTTATCTTCATCTTCTTCTTCTTCTTCTTCTTCTTCTTCTTCTTCTTCTAATACTTCTACTTCGAAAAGTTTCCTTCGCTAATTTATTACCGTGCCAGCAGACTTTTCTCTTAACACCTGCCACAACTAATTACACCTGCTAATTTTTGCTATCTTTAGAGATATTCTTTTTTCTTCCCTTTTTTTTTTTACTCCTCTTCCTCCTCCTCCTCCTCCTCCTCCTCCTCCTCCTCCTCCTTTCTCTTTCTTTTCGTTTCCTTGTTCATTCCTTTTTTTTTTTTCTTTTCTTTAAGAAGATCGTTTATCCACAGTCGAATAAAAAGATAAATCTTTCTCACCCTCGAATGTCAGGCAAATGTTCATACGTTCATCTCTAATCGATTCGATCTTAAGTATAAATCGTGTAACACCCAAGTTAATCGTTTTATATATATATATATATATATATATATATATATATATTTTTTTACGTGTACCTGTCCCGTCTCTTATATACTCTCATGGTTTGCGAGTGTATTTTGTTTGTATTTATTTATCAATTTGTTTTTTTTTTTTGTTTTTTATTTTTATTTTTTTTTTCTTATTTTTTTTTTTTTTTTTGTTAGGAACGACTCTATGAGAACAATGATGCGACGAAACTCATTATCAAAATTAGCAATAAATGACTCGTAATTGCGTTAATAATTACGATAATGACGATGATAATGACGATGACGATAACGATAATAAATAATAATAATAATTAACATCTAAGATTTTCGATTAGTCTTTTCACGTACTTTCTTCATATGTATATATATATATATATGCACACACATATGTACGCACATACGTAACAATGTCAATTAAAGTGTCACGCTTTGATATCTTCAAACGATTCTAATTCGATGAAAAAAAAAAGGTAGAGAGAAAAAAAAAAAGAATTTATTTTAATCGCTTTATTAGAAAATCGTTGAAGTATCGACCGGTGAGCATTTTAATTCATCTTGATTAGTACACCTGGTATGTATATATGTATGTATATATATATATATATATATATAAAACGCGTATATATCGTACGTATAAGGGGAGAAAAAGAGAGAAATATCCGATGAAAATGAAATCATTCAATGAAACATTCTCTCCATGTGTGCTCTCCTTTCGCATGTCATTAATACTCCTTTACTCTTATATATTTATTATACATGTATATATATACTATATAAGAAACACAACGGATCCGAAGGCCGACCAATCCGCCCGATTGACACTATTCTTATGCATATCCATCCGCGAATTATACGACGATATTTTAATCATCAAATCAGATTGTATAAGAAGAGCCCCCATCTTTCGTTGGAAATTAAATTAATTGGTTAAAAAATATATATTTTCATGGGATAAAAGAAGGATTCTATAGCATTGAATAACAAAAAAAAAAAAAAAAAGAAAGAAAAAGAAGAACCGACAGAAGATGGTGAACGAGATTAGATGAAATTAATTAACGAGCTAGCTAAACATTTCTTTAATATAACGATAATAATAATAATAATAATAATAATAATAATAACGACAACAACAACAACAACAACAACAACAACGACAATAATAATAATAATGATGATAAATAAATAATAGTGATATAATAAATTGCTCGTTTTCACGTAATATCGATCGTCGTAATCACGGAAGGGGTCACGAGGAACTCGTTCTAAAACAACGCGACCGCGACATCTCCTATGTAGTTTATTATTTCTAATAATAATATTCATTTTGGGAGAATATACACGATGAATAATAATAATAATGATGATGATGATGATGATGACGATGATAATAATCCTCCCTAATCGGGTGTTACGTATTTCTTTCGTATTCGAGCGAAGCAAGGGAAGAACAACAACAACAACAACAATAACGATCGGTCGCAAAGAGTACAAAAGCTTTTTTATTTTATTTTACTTTTAGCTTTTTTTTTCTTTTTCCTTTTCTCTCTCTCTCTCTCTCTCTCTCTCTCTCGTTTTCTTCTTTTGTTTCTTTCTTTCTTTCTTTTTCTTAATTTTCATGTTAGATGATTAGACACGGATTAACGGTAATGGCGATGACGAGAAAGAGATTTTTTTTTTTTTTAATCTAATACGAAGCCACCCTAAACATCTTCGCGAACACACGTTACTCGATAATAATTTATCTATCCTATTTATTTATTAATTTACGGCGGCGGTCCTTCGCGCTTCGCTAATTAATTTCTAACGAACACCGGATCGATCAGGCTCTCTTCCTCCTCCCTATATATATATACATATTATACGTACATATATATATAAGAATATATAACGAGAGCCTTCACGATGAAGAAGCCGAGCAGATAGGTCGTACCTTTCAGATGTTAAGTCTTCTTCAAATAGTAATCATTAAACTCTAAATATATATAATATAATATAATATATATATATATATATATATATATATATATATATATACACACATACTCGTGTCGTGTTGTAATATGTATTTATATATGCGTATATATATATATATATATATATACACACATATACATATATAGTTATCTCTCCAAATAAAAACGAAGAAATTACTAGGCCTAATAGGCGGTACGGGTTCGGAAAGCTTAAACCATAATTAAAACCGTGTGAAAGTTCAAGGAACTCCGACGATCGGCTCTTTTCATTCATCATTTCTTTCTTTCTTTCTTTCTTTCTTTTTTTTTTTTTTTTTTTCATCAAAAGTCTGATTATTTTCGCTCTTTGTCTTTCTCTCGTTCGGCGAGAAACTTCGTGAGTTCCGTTTAATGAGAACAATGACCGAGAATTCGTCTCTTTCGTATCATTCGTCTTATGCATTATTCGTCCGGTGAATTCACGACGTGACACGAATCCTAACACCGTGGGATCGATCGAGATCTATCGATTTTGAAAGAGAGAGAGAGAGATTGAACGAGGTTTTATCTTTCTTTTCCTTATTTTTCTTTCTTTTTTAGAAATGATCGGTGCACCTTGAACTTGATCCGATTAGAAAAAAAAAAAGAAATTGCTGCCGTCGAAGGAGGGATTGCTCCTTTCGTTTGTTTAACAAAATCATGAGAGAGAAATAAAAGAAAGAGAGAGAGAGAGAGAGAGAGAGAGAGAGAGAGAGAAAGAGAGAGGGAAGGTGAAAGACATCGAACGATCTAAGATATTATTGCTTAATAATTTCTTTTTGGTTTCGTTATGTGTTTCTTTTTTTTTTTTCTTCTTCCTCTTTTTTTATCTTTTCTTATCTTCTCTTTTCTAGACAAACATATTTTGTTTTCTCATCCACCTGGACGGTCAGCACGTTTTCTCATGCATCTTCTCATCCGAGAAATAATCGTTCTAACAATAACAATCGAATAATAACGCGTACACACGTACGTAGACGATCTAGAAGATACGTATTGATTTATGGATTGCGAACGGAATATTTTGTACGGATTCGTTGTACCGTGTTTTGGAATGGAATTAATACTTTCTTTGACGATTCTTTTCGAGAAAAGAGAGAAAGAGAAAGAGAAAGAGAGAGTACGAGTAAGAGTAAGAGAAAGAAAAAGACAATAAAAAAAAAAAGTATAATGCACGTTGCTGAAGATATAGGAGACATAAACAGAAATAAATATGGACGTATGTTAGGAAAAGTTAGCGAGAGAGTAAGAGAGAGTAAAAGAGAATAAAAGAGAGAATAAAAGAAAGAGAGAGAGAGAGAGAGAGAGAGAGAGACGTACCCGCACCGCCGCAGTTATTGTTGGTCACAGCATCCGATCACGGAACCAGTTAATTAGAACGCGGTGCTGGATTGTGGTTGGCGTGGTACGTTGGGCCCGTGAAGGCCCAACTGTCCCCCACCACCGCCACCGTCGACGACCCCATCGTCGGGTGATCCGACGACAGACTTATTATTATAACCCGGCTCCATGTCGTAGTCCGGCTCGAGCGCAGGATTCACTCGACCGTGTGATTCGTCCTTGCTACCGTATAGCTTTCCAGCTCCTCCGGCAAGGACCGCCATTTGTTCACCCTCAGCTGGATCTGGCCCAACGCGTTCGACGTCCTCCGGTATGTTGACGACGCACCTGATCGTCAAATAATCGACTTTTCACGACTTTTACTTATTAACTCGTACGTTATCGATTATTTGCTCCTGGTCAAGGATTTTTTCTTTTTTTTTTTTCTTCTTCGGGTGGGAGGGAATGGTTGTTAGAAATTTGACAAAGAAAGATCGTACGGATCGAACGTGCGATATTGGCTTTTGGAACGTTCACATGATTTGCATTTGGGGTATTCCATTATTTTCTTTTTTCTTTTTTCCTTCGTCGGTTTAAACTGCGTTATTGCGATTCGCGTTGTTATATTACGTACCTAAAGATGTCGTATCCAGGCGCCAATCTGCCAGTCTCGAAGGCAACCTGGGTACCGTAAGAAACGGCAACCAACGTAACCAATGACAGTAACATGGCCATCGTTCTGAACGGGAACATCTGAGTATCCGTTTCCTCGTCGTACCACGGATAATGTATCAATGCCGGCAAACTCATCAACGGCTCACCACCGCTGATCCTAACCAGGAACGCTATTATGTAAGCTGACAAGCTGCCGTAAGTATTGCAGTACTCCTTGAAATGGACGACCATTAGGAGCTGAGGGAAGAGGATAACGTAAACCAAGTCGGAACACATAGACCATAAACCGTAGATGGATGGTATCGTCAATGCCATAACCGTACTGAGGACACCGACTACTCCTATGCCAGCTCTCATCACCCAAATTATCTCCATCTCCGATGCCTTGTTTCATGGAAGAAGAAGAAGAAGAAAAAAAAAAAAAAAAAGAAACAAAACGACACAACGCCAACGTTAATCAAATTCGTTCCCCTCTGTCTCACTTTAAATCATGACAAAATTGTTAATAATATCGAAGGATAAGAAATATTCGTCCTTTTACGAGAGTTCAATATCCCCCCCCCCCCCTAAACTCTAGATTTGACTCTACGGATCGTAACGAGGCTTACATTGAGATGTCAAAGTAATTCTTTTTTTTTTTTTCATTTTTATGCGTCGGAAAGAAGACGACGGACGAGCCCTCCCCGATTCGATCATCTCTGATCTATGATTTATCCTCGGTGAAAGATGTTTTTATACGTACCCGCTGTCGGAAGATCAACTTGTAAACGTTTCTAGCGAACATCGAGCTGGCCGATAGGATACTACTGTCAGCCGATGACATAACGGCCGCCGATACGGCGCCCAATCCAAAAAATGAAACGAAGTCGGGCGTTAGATATTGCAGGACCATAGGCAGAATCATACTCGTTTCGGTTTCCGTCAATGGATACGGCCCGTGATAACCCGTTTCGTTCCAAGCTGTAACAATATCGTTCAAACTATTCCAACCTAATTCGTTAGACCACTCTTGGTCGATGGGAAAAAGAAAAAAAAAAAATTCTAAATCATTTTAATTTTCGATTAGTTATTTAATTAAAATAATTATAATAGAATATCGTTATGGTGGAATATTGACCCGTCATGCATTTCACCTTCGCTCTAAGAACGCTTTCACGCACTCTCTCTCTCTCTCTCTCTCTCTCTCTCTCTCTCTCTCTCTCTCTCTCTCTCTCTGCTTTTCATAATGTAGTACAGATTTCATCTGAAAATAAATGAGGAAAGTGGAGCGCATCATCGTCGATCATGATACTCTGCCACTACCACTGCTACTCTCAAGTTACGTTTCGTTTTCGAGAAAGTACGTATTTATTTACCGGACTCGTTCGTTTGGACACAAATTTTTACTCTCGTTTTTTGACCTTTCGTTTTCGTTGTTTTTCTTTTTTTTTTTGTTTTTTTTTCTCTTTCTTCTTTCTTCGTACAACCATTCCTAACGTTTCTATATCCGACGGATCCGCTTATCGTAATTTTCGAGAATATGAAAAAATAGAGGAAAAAAAAAAAGAAAAACAAAAAAAAAAGAGTAACAATCGGGGTCGCGTGCCCGTGGTAATTCAAAAGGATTTAGAAAGTTTTTAATGATAATAATTGTTAGAGAAGGAGAGAAAGATTGGGAAAATAGCTACGTGTCGTTGCACGGCATAACCGAGGGGAGGGCGGGCGGGCGGGCGGACGGGGGGGAAAAGATCATTATAATTTCTCACGTGCCGATGATCTTTACCGTGTGAGAAGAAAGAAAGAAAAAAAAAAAAAAGGTAGAAGATAACGCTCGCGGACGCGTTGCGTTTTATATTCAGAAGTACTGAGAAAGTACCGAGCTGTCCGCCATAAAAATATTATTATCGTGTTTCGCCGTTGTCGTCGTCGAGCGAAATTTAACGTACGACGTTTGTAATCCTTCGAGCGTGTTGCCGTTGGACGTGGAAACGTGGCCTTGGAAAAAAAAAAAAAAAAAAAAAAAAAAGAAAAAAGAAAATAATAAAAAGAAAGAAAGAGAAAAGGAAGAAAACACAAGGTTCAAGGAAATTGAACGTTTCTAATTGACGATAAAGATCGAAGGTGTCCTCTGCATTTAGAGTTAAAAAAAAAAAAAAGAAGGAAGAAAAAAAAGGGTACATCAGTAACATTCTTTCAGGCAATGTAATTAATAATCGTTGAATACGGTAATCGATAATAACAAATTGTCAGTAGGTAAGCTATTCTCGTTTATTTAGAATCTAATGGAGTCTCGGATAACAATATATACAGGGTGTCGAATTAGTTCCAGCACGTTGTCGTGTTTCACGTTAGTGGTCGAGTCGCATTACCACCCTCGCCTTCTCATAAGATAGAAAAAGAGGGCGAGAGAGAGAGAGAGAGAGAGAGAGAGAGAAAGGGAGAGATAACACATGACAAAGTCCCACGGTATTGTACACGTTTCGAATGCTCCAAACTAACCCCTAGTCTAGTCACCCTATTCTCATCCCTCCCACCCTTTTCCTCCCTCCCCCCACCCACCCTTTTGTCCGCGAACCTTATAAATACCAGCAGTGGTGCTGGGTGCTGTGGTAGCAAATGTCAAGTAGGCTTCCCGAACGTTGGACGATGAGCATACCAGATCTAATTCGATCCCCCTCAGATAAAGAGGGTGGGATTCTTCAAAATGTTATACTTCTCCCTTTACATCTGACGATACTCGAAACAAAGGGAGAAAGACGGAGAGAGATAGGGAGATAGAGAGAGAGATAGAGAGAGAGAGACAACGTTAGTCGTTATTTTTGGGCGTGTTTCAATCATTATACCCTATCATCGGTATTATTTTAAACCTCGTTATCTTCGACATATCATCGATATATAGTTTCGAATGATTCAAAAAAAATATTCCAACGATCTCGCCCTCGTATATATTGGGAACTATTAAAATATGCGTTTTGCATATTTACTCACGCGTTGCTTTGGCGATTGCTCCGATGAGAACAGGAGGTATGGCCATGAGTATGCATCCGACAGCAGCGACGTAACTCAAAAGCTGTGCCCTTCCTGCCGTTTTCGACGAGAGCACACGTTGGAAATAAACCTGCCAAGGTATCCCACCGAATATCAATAGTAATCCGTAATCTACGTAATAAAAATACTCCTCGGGTTTGACCTCGCCTATCCAGTCGACGTCCATGGAACTAAGTGACTCCACCTTTGGATTCGCCCAGGCAAACGGGATGCACATCCACTATAACATAAAAATAATAATATCTTTTCCAATTGTTTTTTCTTTCTTTTCTCATTTTTCTTTTTTTTTTTTTTTAACGTACTTTAAATAATAGCTTAGTTTTCAATTCGTTGATATTAATCTTAATGTTTTAACGTCAAAGGTAACACATGGCATGTGTCAGTTTGAAAGGATTTCTCAATGAAAGGATACGCTTTTCTCTCTTCCCCCTTCGATGAGACTACTACTCTCTTCAGGATGTTGCAACTAACGGCTCATCAAAGAGACAGAGACAGAGAGAGAGAGAGAGAGAGAGAGAGAGAGAGAGAGATTGATTTGATTTTATCTCGATTAATTATGGTTAATGGATGGTCACGAAAGAGGCAAGCCCTCTTTTGCATTTGAATAGAGAACATTTCTTTCTTTTATTTTAATTTTTTTCTTTTTTTTTTTTTTTTTTTTTTTTCCAATGACTATCTACCATTTATCTCTCTCGGTATTCTTATTACGTTTAAAGAACGCATAGAAACAGAAAAAAGGAAAAGAAAAAAAAAAAAAAAAAAAGAGAGAAAAACCCGGAGAACCATTGCAGTTTGATTAATGAACGTGAAATGGGGGAGGGAAGGAAAAACGAAAATAGAATTATAATTCTAAACTTGGAAATTGATCATCGTCCTTCGATCGTCGTAGTTTTACGGGGATCGAAAGCCATCGAAAGATTTAATCTTTGATGACTATTAAACGTGTAAGAACTTGGAGAACATTGTTTTTTAGGATTGTATATCCGCCTAGACAAAGTGGAAATGATAAATCGAAAAGGATATATACGTGGGTGTGTGTATCCTCTGTTCGTGAAGAACGTCGAATAGAGCTAGAGGCTCTTGATACATTACAAGTAGGTCACCGCCACCTACGTAAACACCTACACTTGGGCAACCCACGTTCATGGAATTGACAAATACTTGGGTATCACGGTTGACGACGAGAATGTGTGTTATCGATTCGTTCAAAAAGAAAAAAAAAAAGAAAAGAAAAAATAAATAAATAAATAAATAAATAAGGGTTAACTTGGCCACTATTTTCGTTTACTCCGTACTAATTAAAAAGAGAGAGAGAGAGAGAGAGAGAGAGAGAGAGGAGAGAAAAAGCACGCAACGCAACGGAAACGACGACAACAATGACGAAAAAAAGAAAAGAAAAGAAAAGAAAAGAAAAAAAAGAAAAACCTTGCATTTGATTTTGCAATGAATTTGTTGTTTAACTTATCGACAATAACTCACCAGTCCGATGAAAATGCAGAATAGTTGTATGACGTCGGTGTATGCGACGGAGTAGAGGCCGCCGAATAGGGTGTAAAAAACTGCGATGCAGGCGCTTAGAATGACGGAGGCACCCTGGTCCATGTCGATGATGACAGCCAACGTGGCACCCAAAGCGGCCAGGATCCCGGCCGCCCAGAATACCTCGCCGCATAGAGCAGGAAGAAATAAAAGACCGCCCATCCTTTCCCCGAATGCATCTTGAAGGGGATCCAACATCGTGATGTACCCCTGTTGTCGCATCTTGTTCGCAAAGAATATCCCACCTGTCGTCATTGATCATTTCATCATTGATCGATCAACAACGATCGCGATCCGATTACGCGGATCATTAGCAAGTGGCAACGCGTGTTACTTATATCTAGACTAGTTTATTATTTTAAGGTTCGTTTTGATGAGAAGAAAATTATCAAAAAAAAAGAGAAAAGTATTGCAGAGAAAATTTGAAGACGGGAAGGAAAGGAAGGAAGGGTGGGAGGGTGGGAGGAGGTGAAAAAGAATGTGAAAAGAATTTGCAACTTGTTCCCTCTGAAACCTATACGTATATGTGTGCGCGTGTATATATATATATATATATACCTAACGCGCAGTGTAAAGAAAGTAGAAAAGAGTCCAAGTTCAAGCTCGTTGAATCTTAAACTCACCGAAAACAAGACTGAGAGCGTATCCGAATGGCGCCTGACACCAGACCAGTCCTCTCGTGTAAATCGCCTCGGCCGTACCGTTGATGTATCCCCCACCCACCCACGTTGCTGTCATCGTAAAGATACCGACGAACAGGCCGATCGAACGGCCAGCCAACATGACCTCCTCCTCCGAGTCGTTCCCTGACTCCTTCTTCCTCGCTGCCCATATTCCAACGCCAAGGATCAACGCGTAGAACAATATGATCGAGATAAGGCCAGCGATGTTGATCATCTTCGGGGAGTACGGTTCCAGCGGGGTGTTTTCGAGCTGACGGAAACGGAGATCCCAGAGACTTGGCGACCGGTCCAATTTCGGTAAGTTTGGATACCTGCTCGATTAAAATGTGATGGTCCTACGCTAAATTTGGAAATTTCGTTTCAACTTATCGCGCGCGCTATCGCAATCGTCGAACTTCGATGAGAATTTCTTCGACCGATTCGTCCAAGATTTTATTCTTTTTCTTTTTTCCTTTCTTTCTCATCATCGAAACTGTTCGTAAAAAGGAAGAAGAAGAGAGAGGGGGGGGGGGAAGGATAGGATAGGAAAACGCAGCAAATTTGAAATCTATTCGTTTTGATGCTTCGAGACAGTTCAATATTACGATCGGGGTCGTGGTTCCTAAAGAAGGGTATTATCAAAATCTACAACCGCGTACTCTTTCCCTTTCACTTTTCCAACGAATTAAATATTCCGCGCGTTATTTGTAAAACCACTTAAATCAAAAGCGCGTATTTAACCGTAAATATTACGTTTTAGCCCCCGGGACAATCCGAAATCGGTTCGTTGGGTTAACCCTCTGATCCAATTAGTCTCGCACCGCTCATCGTCGGGAAGGTTCGCACATGTGGTAAGTTAAGAATAGGATGGATGGATGGATGGATGGATGGATGGATGGATGGATCTTTGGAGAACGGACAAAAAGGTCAAGGCCCTATAGAGTATATTAAAATCGTTAAGGATATAACTCGTAAGGATCGTATCGGTGAGTGTCGTGTGAGTTTCCAAAAAAAAAAAAGAAAGAAAGAAATGATTTGTATCCCCTTCCCCCTCCTCCCCTCCCCCAAGGAAAATCGTTTCAGGTATCGTTTATTATTATATCATTAATATATTTAATCGTGCATCTCGTATCGTAAGAATTTTCTGATCGGCGATACACAAACAAATCGTATCGTTTCGGTCGACGATAGAATAATAAAAATGATTCGTAACGATCCGAGAAGATTCGAATAAGCTCGATGTTCTATCACGAGTAGTTGGAAAGGAGAGAAAAAGGATAGAAAAGAAATAAGGATAAATATAAAATTGTTCGGTACCTCTGTAGACCCCGCGGAGTACAATCACGCAGCAACGGGGGACAGCCTCAAACGGGCACCGGCGGCATGTCCCGTTGGCGGTTCTTCCAAAGGGCCGACGAAGACGGCGGATTGGGGTTTGGGGGGCAGCAGTCACCCCACCGGAGCGAGGTCTTCTGGGAGGGGCTGTTCCTTGTCCTAAACGCGAGGCCGCCCATGGGCGCTGATGGCCATCGATTTTTCCTCGATTCACCAAGTCCGCTGCTTCTCTGCCCTATCTTCCCTTCGCCCTTCCGAGACTCACCTTTGGTACCGCCACCGATCACGATCGATCGGTAAAACGGCACTTTGTCTGGAAAAAAAAAAAAAAGAAAAAAAAAATTACGAACACGCGCGTACGCACGCACACGTACTTAACAATCTCTTGACACAATCATCTTAAACGTTTTACCAAACCAATATACCCGAACCATCGATCGCAAGTCTCGAACCATATAACCAATTTCTTTTTTCTTCGAACGTATAACAAACGCGAACGATATTTTCAACCGAAACGATCAACGAATCCACCCGACCTACCCACCCCCTTATAATCGGCAATTTCTATTCAACGAAATTTCCCCTTGTCGAATTTGACAAAGCGAGGGATTAATTGAACGAAACATATAATCCCGATCGGTCGAGCCAATAATATCATTCATTTCATACTTACCGGCACTAACGACGTACGTTCTTACGACGATCACTGTCAGCCTAATAATAAAAATACTCCCGCGCTACCAAGGATTCTCAACACTTTCTCATAGCGATAAGAGTTAATCGAACGCTCTTCACGATATGGTCTTTACGGAGTTTGATGTTAAACGAAACGGAAGAGAGAAAGAGAAAGAGGAAGAGAAAGAGAAAGAGAAAGAGAAAGAGAAAGAATGGTCAACGGGAGGCGCATGTACCACCCTCGTTCAGGTTGCTGTCGCTGTCGCCGTCACCGTCACCGTCGTCGTAGTCGTCGTCGTCGTCGTCGTCGTCGTAGTCGATGGTGGCAAAGCAACGTCCCTGACTGTCGTGGAGGCCACTCCGTACTGAACGGTCGGTGTCTCTCTGGCAGTCGAGGACCGGTGTAGGGACGGTTCCACTGATATTGATTCGCTCCTGTGACGTCACCTACCGGAGACATTTTGCCAGGGGTAGAGGAAGGCGCGCGCTACTCCTCCCTCTCCCTCTCCCTCTCCCTCACCCTCACCCTCTCTATCTCTCTCTCTCACTCGCTCTTCTAGACGTACCAACTCTAACCCTACCACCAAAGCCAACCGGAGGCGTGGACTGGAATGAAAATTCACGAGTTTGCGCGGCCGGTTGAACGAAAACTTAGCTCCTTCATAAAGATCCTCTCGTAACCAGGATCAACGTTTCCCGATGCACCTGCTGCTACTGCTACTGCTACTCCCGCTACTGGCTGCTGGTCCTTTCTCTATTTTTATCCCTCGTTAAATTCTACCTCCATTCTCCTTGTTCTTTCTCTTTTATATATGTGTATGTACATGTATGTATGTATGTATGTATAAAATTACTTTGATTATACCGATTCATTTTTTTTCTTTCTTTTTTTTTTTTTTTTTTTTAATATTTCAAGTATCGCGAACGCTCGTGCAATTTGGATAAATTTCTTCGCCAATCGACGATTTATTTCTCGAGCATATATACTCTTTGTTTTATGTTCTTTCAATCGCGAGTATTCGACGAGATCATGGACGACCTCTCGATAACGTGGATCGAAAGCATCGATGATAGCCAGCAAGCCATTGACAATGCTGACGTCAGAAACATCGAAGGCTGGACTAACCAGGGAAAATCTATTAACGGCCAACGGACGATAATGTCGGCCGTTGCAAGAGAAGCAAGGTTTTGTTATAGGTCACTTGATAATATAACACAACTATCGGTATTTAGATTCATACTGGCGTATGGTGAGAAAATCTTTTTTGAAAAGCGTGCTAACGTTTCTTTTCTTTCTGTTTTTTTTTCTTTTTTTTTTTTAAATTGGCGCGACAGTGATCAGGTTGTATCAATCGTGTACATATATATGTGTGTGTGTGTGTGTCTATCAAAATGCATGTAATCGTTAGCTTTTGCTCTCTCTCCTTCTCTCTCTCTCTCTCTGTTCCTCTTCCTCTGTCTCTTCAGAAAATGATCGATATCACTTGACCCACTCTATTCAATCTAGTAACCCCCCTATATGCCCTTTTTCCTTTTGCTATATTATTCTTATAACACTTTAGATTAACGTTCGTAATGCAAAACTCTCGAGTATCTTCAAGCTTAACAAACGCGTACCTCCATCGTTTGTGAGAGAATATTAGCTCGAAATTGTCGTTAATTATAAAACGGAAATAACGAGCTAATGTAAGTGGCATCTGTACTAGTAGGAGTAGGAGGAGTTAGAAGAGTTAGGAATAGGAATAGGAAGTACGTCAAACAAGGTGAAAATAAATTGTAACGCTCTCCGTGTGTTGTTTAATCGTTTTAAATTCGTTTTAAAATCTTAACATTATTTCGCGCATATAATTTGTCGATTAATATTCATTCCAAATTTCTTAAACGGATGGTTCTTGCCAGCATGGTACGCATTGGGCGTTCTCAGGTGTGTCGCAGAGTCCGGTTTTCTGTTTGAAAAAAAAAGAAAAAAGAAAAAGAACAGAGAAAATCAATGTAGCCGGTAAGATAAGATTCTTAAAAATGTGTCGTCGATCCTTGAAGGTATTGTCGATAACGTTTGAAAAAATGGAAAAAAGAAGAAAAAAGAAAGAAATTGTTAACGATAAGATACGATCGTTGTTCGCGCAATTTATGTTCCTCTAACAGGTTCGACGTTATCGATCCAATCGATCTAAGGGTTACACGACCCTGACGAACGTCACGTCAAGAAGTCAAGCGGTGTTAAGCCATTGCCGCACGGTACCCGGTGAATTGAAAATTGCCACGTGTCAGGTGAAGCACCCAGGGCCCTGACAATGGACACGTGCGCGCACGCGGGGAAACACCGTAACTGGATACGGTTAAAGCTAGTTCCAAGGGAGTTTTCAAGGGTTAGACGAGATCCCGTCACTCCTTTTGCTCGAGGAGAGCCTTGATGACACGCGTAACGTCTCTTCCGTTGCGATATGGGACAGTCGTTGATTCTTTCCATCTTTTTTTTTTTTTTTTTTTTTATTTTATACGTACGGTATACATACGAAACGGAACGAAACGAAACGAAATCGTTATTACGGTGAGATTAAGTGAAGATACTTTTAACGTAAAAACGTAATTCGATGGATCGTATCGATTACGTGACGACGTAGAAAAGGTTGATCAAATTTGGATGTAATAAAAGGATATATATATATATATATTATTATTATTATTATTATTTACCTTGTTGAAGACCAAATTGTCCGGACAGGTTTCGATAGTTTCTTCTTCTCCGCAAGAAATATAAAGAAGGCAATCCAATGGATAGGGAAGGTTAACAGTTTCGGAGTTTCGGTTTACCGGGCATGACGGGGTCTGACACTGTTGCGAAAGATCCTCCTCGGGTATTCCCAATGGTGGACTAGCGTAGACCGCTACGGCGAATAAGAGGATGCATTGAAGAGCAAGTAGATGTCTCATCTTTCAGCCTGTTGTTTATATGTATATATATATATATGTATATCTGTAGGAAGAGTAAATGAAAATTAAGATCAATGATAATATAATTGAAAATGAAATGTTTGAAATAACGACGATCTATCGATAATAAGTTGGAAGGCTACCTACCTTTCTGATGAAATTCAATGAAATTATCTATTACCAGAGAAAACGCGATTTATATAGATCGTTGAAGTCGCATAATCGTATGGTATTCAAGGTACGACGACGGCGTCGAAAAGATAATGATAAAAGATACGACGTAACATTTTTTTTATCGCAATTACAATGTTATCCTTCGCCGATATCAATAACAATTAAACTTTTATCGCGTTTTAGAACGATGAGTGGACACATTAAACAAACAATTAATCCTTAAGAACTTTGTTGACATTATTAATAGTTTTATAGGCAGTATCCCGATTACGAAGCGGTCGCAATCGATCGAGGATTATTTTTTGAAATAAATAAAATATCTCCTATATTCGACTCCTATTTTCGTTCGTACGATTTAAAATAAAGAACGAATCCTATTCGACGCAAGCATCGACGTGTATATATATATAAAAATTAGGTCAGGTAGCATGACCTACGTGTCACTTCGGTTTGCATCTTTTGCACGAGCTCGAGGGTTCTCCCTTTCTCTCTTAGGCTTACCACTTAATTACCCCTCCCATCCTCCTCTTCTTCCGACCCCAACCGACGATCTCTGAGCTTACAAGACGTACTTCAGGTTTACCGGGCTTTCGTCGAGACGTTCCTCGTATCTTCCTACATTATACCGGACCCCTATCATCAGGCTTTTCTTTCAAGGATAACGAGCCGCGAACTTTTTTCATTTTTCTTTTCCTTTCTTTCGTCTCTCTGTCTCTCTCTCTCTCCCTTTCTTCCCCTTACAATAACATCACGAATCTTTTCTATTATTCATAGCATCGATATTGTCAATTATTTTTCGATCGATCACGATCTTCGGATCAAATTCTTTTATAGAAAAATATCATCGCGAATACGTGATCAATCAATCAATCAATCTGGGAATCGTTCATCTTTTTGTTTCCCTTTAACATTTCTTTTTCGTTTTGTTTTCTAACTCGAGTATAGAAAAGAAAATTACGTTCCGGCACACATTCTCCTTGGATATTGGCAAAAAGTATTTAAAGCCGTTTAGGAAAATTAGAATTTTGGAGCATTCGTTCGTGGCATTCCAATTCCAATATACTTTCTCTCTAATCGCTCGAAAGTTATTCGCAGCGCGTTTAATACACGCTAAAGAATACAAAGCGACGCGTCCCATCCAGAGATTTTTTTTTTTTTTTTTTTTTTTTTTTATAAATAAAATGACGATCGCTAGTTAGATATAGGTTTAGTAATTATCTTTGTACTTTCTCTCTATGATCTTTATTCATTTTTAAAGATCAATCAATATCTTCTATTTCCGATACTAATGCGCAATTCGTCGATAATTCGCTGATTAGAGATTACGAGATAATTAATGTTCTTCAATTTTCCTTCAAATATTTTTCATTTTTATTTCCTTTTTTCATTTTCATTTTCATTTTTTAATAGATATGATATCGTTAATTTTTATAATTTATTTTTAATTATAGAGATAGTATGGTGTCGTCATCTAACGGTAGAAATAATATTTAAGGGGACCGTGTTGGTATTGTGGGGTTCCTACATAACCGACCATACCGATGGTCAAAATCGAATTCTTCATTATCTACGGAAGGTTTAGTTGTCGGTAAATGATTTTCAGTTAGATGTCGACACTGTCTGTATTTTACGAGTATATATTTTTACGTATTCAATTAAATTTCGATTATAAATAATGAATGCATTATTTTTCTTTTCCGTTCATTTATTTTAAAGAATTTCTTTAACTTCGACGAACTTATGAATGAAACGATGTTTTATGTTATACCATGTATAAATAAATATATATATATATATATTTTTTTTTTTATATACGTATGTACGTATGCGTGTATATAATTACCTCCGACCGACGTTGCTTGAACAAGGAGAAGTAGAATATTACTGAATTAAAAGGCCAAAATCTTGGCCTCTTATACCTTTGAGAACGAATCAAAGAAACGGACCTTTGGATCTCTCCTTTATTTGTACAAATTTGCTTTAAGCATATCGAGCAATGAACGGTTAGTTGGTATGAATTTAGAAGGAAAAAAAGAAAAAAAAAAAAAAAGGAAAAGAAAAAGAAAGAATAGAAATGGCAAAGAACGGTGCCTGGTTGGACGAGTTTTGTAATCATCCATTTGATAGTAGACGAGCAAAACGAGTTTTGGAGGAAGCCTAAACGATGATACTCTCCTTATCCCGTATATATTAATCCACGAACAATAGAGAACCTTTCTGATCTTCATCAACAGCTTCGAAATGTCATAGTTGAATCTTATAATCGCGTATACGTCGAGATCACGTTCGAATAATACGATTTTGTTTCTGTCCTTTTTTTTTTTTTTCTTTTTTATTGAGACTCGTACAAAAACTGTTTGAGATACAAAAATATCGTACGTGCGTTGAGTATTTAAAACGGTAAAGCCGTTTTATTTTCCTTCAACAAACGTAGAGCGCGTAAAAAGGCGCGATAATCGAATTCGAGCAGTGTTGCTCTTTCGACGGAGAAACACTTGTGCAGTACGTCGAATTCTTGGCTACTTATCAGATCTAACATTCGTCTGATCGACAATGCCCGCATCAGACAATTCTTCGATACCGTGCCTGCGTTCTCCTTGTCGAAATCCTAGAAACGTCGTAGGCGAAGGAAAAAAAAAAAGAAAGAAAAAAAAAAAGAAGAAAGGGACATCATTAAAACGAGTCGCGTCTCGTTCCGAAATCTCTCGTTTAATTTTTTCTTTTTTATCCTCGAACGAACGAACTCCGTCGTAATAATAAGCTCACCGCGAAGAGTTCCTCCAAATTGGGCTGTCGTACGACGCACAGCTTGTCCATCGCCTGGCTCAACGTATGTCGTTCCTCGAAATTAAGGAACGTCCTGTTTGTAGCCTCCGAAGGAACATGCTGTATTGGTACGAGCAAAGGCGCCCGTTCCAAACTACCCTGGGCCACTGCCTCTTCCACGCATTCAGCGAATCTCGCGTAATCGACGAAACCTGGCCTTTGTGATAAAGAAAAATCAAGAAAAAAAGAAAACAGAGAGAGAGAGAGAGAGAGAGAGAGAGAGGGGAAGAACGACGGAGGAAAGAAAAAGAAAGAAAAAAAATGAAGTTTCATGCCTCTATATTAAAAAAAAAAAAAAAAAAAAGAAAAGAAACGATCTCTATCTTTCTCTAAGGCAATAGAGTACTTCATAGGGGATTTGAAGATCTTGACGATAGTATCGACCTCGGTGGCGCTCAAATTACAACGAAGTTGATCCAAGCCCCGAACAAAGTCCGCCATGGTTACGGCCAATTCGTTGTGCGTGTCGTACTGTTTGAGAAATTCGCATACCTGGATCGACGACGACGAAAATTAAAAAACCAAAAAAAAAAAAAGAAAAAAGAAAAGAAAAAAAAAGGAAACGAGATGATTTTCGATGATTTACCTTGATTCTCTCGCGTACTACCTTTGCCTTGATCTTTGCCAAAACAAGTACTATGTTTGTTTCGTCCTCGTTACCGGACGGCAACGTCTTCGCGTCGGCATTAATTCTCTTCTTTTCTTCCAATATCCGATCGTAAAGAGGCTCTACCACGGGTTTCGCCTCCAATTCCATTAAGAATCGATAATAATCGAAACCAAGATCGTCGTTGTATCTCCGTTCGAGGGCATATTCTTCCTCGGACGATAATAGTACCGTCGCGTTCTTTAAAACCTGTCTCATTTGGGTTCGAGTTACGTGACCGATATTATTCCTAAGATAGGATACCATAATAATACGATGGATGATCACAGGGGATCGTGACGGATCTCGTTAAAAGTTAACAAAATTCTACGTCCATTCCTATCTTACTTGTCGTAACTTTTAAAGAATTGCTTCAAGAGTATTCGCCGTTCCTCGACCCTATGACGAACCCTTTGCAACGTATCCTCGCACAACTCCCTAATGTTTTTACTTTCGCATTGCCAATCGGTTGCACCCCTTTTATCGAGTTCCTCTATTTCCTTAGGCGGCGATATTACCTTTAAATTCGGCAATTTTTCCAACTCCCTGACGGTAAACACTTCAACGACGATCTCAGGATAAAATCGATGATAAAAAAGGATACGACTATTTATCACTCGTAATAGTATATAATCTAATGGCACCTTGATTTATGTCATCCTCGAACGTTCTCCAACAAACACGATCTGGATCGTTAGGATCTTTGTAAAGCGCTATCAAAGCGTGGATATTCGTTTCGGCGATGTAAAGCCTTCCCAAGGATGATACCTGTAGAGCGTCTAATCCTCTTCTAAACTGCGACACCGTTATCCTGCCGTCGTTCAACGGATCGAAATCCTAGAAATGATTTCGTTCGATTATCTATGCCCTTAGAAGACGGGATCTTTAAAAAAAAAAAAAAAGAAAGAAAAACAAAAAAACGTGGTATTGGGTGGGTTTGAAACGATCGCGACCTTGAAGAACTCGGAAATACGAATTCGTAGCTCGAATATGTGTCTACGAATACGTCGTATAACTTCCATTAAGGACATCTGTTCATTCCGTTGACCCATCACAGGATGAAATACCATTTGCTTTCCAAAGACGCGAGCTGGATCGACTCTACCTATCTCCGGCCTTGGTAGTTTAGGCAATTCCGCGGTAATCACACGGCCGGGAAATTGATCGTGCAATTTCTATTAAAAATCAATCGATAGCGTTCGATCATTCTCTAATTTTCTAATAATCGTGTGTGGAATGTATTGGGCGCGAGGAGGTTTACAACAAAATTTCGTTCATTTGCAATTGGACGGGGGGGGGGGTAATGATATAAAAAAAAAAAAAAAAAAAAAAATTCGCAATCGACGTCCAATACGTTCGTTTCTTATAGATATACGAAAGATTCTAATTACTCCGGCGAGATCTAGCATCCCGTGTTTCTCCATGTATTCCTGTGCCTCGTCGATGGCCTTAACGAAGGAAACGTAATTTATGGTGTAGGCGTCTTTCGCAAATCTTTTCACCAACAAACAAAATTCCTCCGAACCGAGAACAATGCCGAGAAATTTGAGTACCCGACCGAAGTGAGCGTAAGTAACGGTACCGACATTCTTTGCTATCTAGGGAGGATATTAGAAAGATCGTCTAAATCATTTGCGTACTCTGGACGTAATTTTCGTAAATTATTTTTATTTTTATTTGTATTTGTATTTTTATTTAATTTCTTTCGCGAAACGTACTAATTCGTAATCTTGAAAATAGGGCCTCAATACGAGTTTACGCTTGTTTATCAGAACGGCTATTTGAGTTATAATCAAACATAATTTTCGTAGTTCCGTAGCGCTCAATACGTTCACGTGAAGCGGATCCTCCCATTCCAATCCAGTTACTAGCGGCTTGTTCTTACTAAAATCAGGAACTGCAAAGAATTTTTTTTTTTTTTTTTGTTTTCTTTTCTTCCTTTTACGTTTCAACCATCTGCCGTTATCTCTTAAAGGTATTGTTTAGGGGGAAAATTCGTAAATCCTCGTACAGGTAGACGAAGGCAATTGTTGTCTCGTTTCAGGTAAAGGGAAACATTAACGAGACGGTGACCCTTAGGCGAAAGCCACGTAGTCCCTTTAACAACCTACACTTTATAATAAAATTCTCGCTTAAAGGGAATGTACCGTTTGTATTGGGAAGAATTTTGAAAATCAATTTTACCATTTGTAGAAGGCGAATAAACCTTTGGTAATATTTGAGAAATTAAACGTGGTATAAGGCGTGTATCTTTTTGAAAGAAAGAAAGAAAGAAAGAAAGAAAGAAAAAGAAAAAAAGGAGAGAAAGTCAGTCGATTCAGGCACTTTGTTTTTTTCTGTTTTTCTTTTTTTTTTTTTTTGTTTAGAAAAAAAAAAAGAATTTTATTACTTGTCATCAGATCGAGCGTTCTCCTCGATCGCGATCTCGCGGCACATTTGTAAAAAATTGTTCGTCATACCGCTGTCGTGAATGACCTCGCAAAATTGCATGTAAAGAATCCGTCCGTCTTGAACGCGAAAATAATCGGCAAGATCGCATATTTCTTTGTCGCATAAGCCGATGGTTTGCTTCAACGGTCCGTTCAAAATCGATACGAATTTGGTTTCTGCAAAGATATAATGTACACTTTTTTTTTTTTTTTTTTGACAAATTCAGTTCGAACGACCGGCCGGAAAGGGAGAGTTGGGCGAAACGTTTTTAAGGGGAAGAAAAAAAAATTATATTTCTGACCTGAGATCAAGCCGTTGTCGTCAGGATCCAATGGTTTGTAATAATCCCAAAGGCTAAGACCCAAACGAAATATTGCAGCACGTATTTTATTGCAAGTACGCCAGACATCCTGTAGTTTGAGGGCCTATACAAATACATATATACACGCGTACATATATTAACTATGGTTAGAGCGAGTGAAACGTTGCCTAGCACAAAACAGAACGTGGTGTAGTCCTAAGTCTCTCTCTCTCTCTCTCTCTCTCTCTCTCTCTCTCTCTCTCTCTCCCCTACTTTCTCTTCCTTTCTCTCTCTCCCCTCGTCATTTTCACCGACATCCTATTTTAGGAATATACAAAGGGAGACTAGCCCACCTTCTGTTCCTCGGGCATTTCGACGGCTACGGCCCTTTTTCTTTTTTCCTTTTACACGTTAAAATTTTTCCCGTTACGAAAACGTACGAACAGTTGATTGAACGAATCGATTGAAAATCGGTAGATCGAGACGTTTTGTTAACAAAAGCTAATCGTCGGTCGATGAGTATATATCGAAGCCAAGTATCGATCGATCGATCACGAATGATTTTATTACACGATCGCGCCGGTCCGTATTCCCACGAAAGATCGTTTATCATTTTGCTAGAAAGAGAATTCGTGCTCGTCAACTGAATTGTTACGCGTATCGTTCTGTAATTAAAAAAAGAAAAAAAAAAAAGAACAAGAAACAGAAGTGAAAGAAGAAGAAGAGGAGGAGGAGGAGGAGGAGGAGGAAGAAGAAGAAAGAAGCGTTTGCGTGGCGATGATAAAAAGTATAGAAACGTAGCGGATTACAAAGTAGCGTATCATCTAATACGATACCAGCGCTATCACGTTGAAAAGAAATGTTCCACTCGTATATACATACATACATACATAACATACATATACATATATACATACATATTAAATTTTGCGCTCGAAAGTCGAGAGAATATACGTGTTACGATCTCTTCGTCGACGTAAGCTTTACGTAGAAGCATCGTTAAACAATACAAATATTAATTCTATAATATTTGGACAATCATCTATGGGATGGGGAACCTTTAAAATTTCGAGTAACGTAGTCGCGTCGTCGTATCGCGTTGTGAGGGACGCGTAAACGCGTTTCCGATCCATTGATAAATATAATATATATTATTGATTTCTTCGTAGAGAGAGAGAGAGAGAGAGAGAGAGAGAGAGAGAGACTCCACCACGCGCGCTTGGAATTGTGGGAAGCAAAAACTAGACGCAAAGGAGCGGGATCTCATATGGATTTTGATTGGTCGCGACGTAATGCTAGCCGCCAATCTCGTCCAATGCCGGTACTCTTCCCTACGAGACTACTACTAACACCGAAGCCGATTCATCCCGGGGTAGAGAGACATGCCGCCACATCCGCCGCCCGTTTCTCTCTCTCTCTCTCTCTCTCTCTCTCACTCTCTTCCGTTTCAGAATTTCTCACATTGATCGAAACTTCAGGAACGTACCAACGATTATACGCGTTGGGCACGTTTAACGCGAAATGTCACGAGCGGGCAGGGGAGGGGTTGATGATAGACTTCGATCAAATCGTAAGTAATTTTACACAGTTTCGTTTCGATCGTATTACAACGTTATTAAATTTTGTTCTCTCGCGTATCGACGAACGATCGTCCCGATACCACCATCATCCCCCTTCCCCCGGCATGTGCATTCATTCGATCGACGTGGGTATTATATCTACATACGTAAAAATACACAATCGAGGTCGACTACGTTCTTTCTTATTCGAACGTTTCTTCGTCGATATATAGAGAGAGAGAAGATCTCTCTTCGATGCGATAATAATAATACGTTCGTAAAATTACATTATATAGGTTATCGGCGTCGATATCGATCGATATATAGAGATTACGTTTTATTAAGCCGGCACACGTTCGTATTATTTGCCGGCGATTCGATCGCGCCCTTCCGGGGGGCATCGGACGTACTCGTTGACGGCACTGAGACGGAGCGTTCCGATTGGCCGATCGCCTTCGGCGTAGAAGTGGTGGGGTACTCCCGTGATGCATTGCGCAGAAGCTTCGAAGCCGTGCGGAGTTACGAGCCACTCTCCCTTCTCCTCTCGGCAGCCGAGCTGTTCGGACGTGAAAAGTGTTTGTTGCTCGTGCGGTGTTTGTACGTAAACGTTTTAGTAGTCGGAACGCACCTTAAATTTTTTTCCTCTCTTCCCCCATTTTTTTAGATACGTGGTCCGTCCCCCTCTCACTCTCTCTCACTCTGTTTCTCTGTCTATCTCTCTCTCTCACTCTATAGTGTTAATTTATCCTTTCTATCTATTTTCTTTTTTTTGGGTAAGACACGTAAATCAAATCTCTCGCGTATAACTATGGCTGATCAGGAGAACAACGACTTCAGCGAAGATATCGCTGATCAGAACTTTGAGCAGAACGGCGAGGCGGAGAATGGTGGCGGCGGGGACGCCGCTGAAAACAACCAGGAGTCCCAAGAGGACAGGTAACTTTTTCTCGATCTCTATGTTCTCTCTCTCGCTCTTTTTCTCCAAAGATTGCCTTCCAGCTTGGATGGCGATTTTACGCGTTTATAAACGTTTTCGTGTTCTGACGCACGTAATTTTATCCGCGCGGAGGAGAATATATATATATGTAATTTTCTTTTCTTTTTTTTTTTCTTTTTTCTCCCTTACGTTTTGTACGTCGGTCGTGTAATATATATATATATGTATGTACACACATATACCTCGTATGTATGTGTATATATATATTTTTTTACATAGCCGTAGAGATATAGATTATCTAGTTCCGTGTCGCGAGAGTTGCTTTCATTTGGTACGATCGCGTATGACAAAATGGCGGACGCGGGAGCTTTCCCCCTTTACGGTAACGAAAAAAAAAAAAGTAATCCAACGACATCAGACGGAAAATGAGCGTTTGCATTTTTTACAATTGTACTACCAGCGTGACGTTACTATGATAAAACATTTGGTAACTTTCTTTTTTTCGAACGCGTTGCAAGTACTTTCATATATATATATATATATGTATGTATGTATATATATATATATGTGTATATATATATGGTGATTCAGAAAGAAAACAAGTGGAGATGCCGGCCGTAGGTTTTCAGAGGGACGCGCCCACGCACGCATCGTTCGTTCGTTCGTTCGTTCGTTCGTCGCGTGAAGGAGGCATATAAAATGGCGGGCTTTAGATTATACCCGCCATGCATATAATATATACATGTGCATCACGTTTTTTTTCTTTCCCTTCTTTCTTTCTTTCTTTCTTTCTTTCTTTCTTTCTTTCTTTCTTTCTTTCTTTTTTTCTTTCTTTCTTTCTTTCTTTCTAATCGCGTGTCCAATATATGCTTGGGCATATCCCTCGTGTATTTTATCACGTTTTACGTTACGTTTCATCTCGATTAAAAAATTTTTTTTTCCTTTTTTTTTTCTTAACTTTCTTCATTTTTCTTTCTCTACGATAATAGTCAATTTACATTCATACTATCGATTCGAAAGTAATATATATATATCTATATGTATATATACGTGTGTATATATATATATATATGTGTGTGTATATAATTATTATCGATTGAAGAGAGTAAGTGTAACGAATCAAACATCAATTCTCTCTCTCTCTCTCTCTCTCTCTCTCTCTCTCTCTCTCTCTCTCTCTCTCTCTCTCTCTCTCTTATTTACGGCAAAATACATTAATAATATTGTTATTTCTCTTGTAAAACATCATTGAGAGGTAGTTTAATTTGAAGGATTGTGTATATCATATAAGAATTTGTCAACGAGTTAGCCTACGTGCGTAGAAAAACTTCTTTGCCTTTAACCTTTTTTCAGCGTAACGAGAACTCGAGCTGGATGATTTATTCACCGGATTCGGCGAAATTAGTCTGATATGTATCGATTTTGTCGTACTTTCGTTCCATGTAAATACACTACTTTTTTGTGTTCATAACCTATTATGCCGTTACTTTTGCTCTTCTTTTACATTTGCCACAGCATTTTGGACTTATAATACTAAGGAATCGACTCTCTGTCTCTCTTTTTTTCTCTTTTTTTTCTTTCTTACTTTCTTTCCTACTTTCTCTCTTTCTTTTATCATCCTTACAGCCTTGGATTATCGCAAACTCTTACTCATAATTTGGGGTATGTTTTTTGAAAATGGGTAAGCATTATTAGATTAAACGTAGAGGTATATTAAAATTCTTTTGGGAAAGCGAAACGTAACCTACAAATTTTAGGTAGCATCACATTCCCCCTTTATGCCGTGCTTATCGCGTAGATTTTCTTCAAGATTGTACAAGTTTTCGTTATTTTAGTTATTTATTTTCTTTCTTTCTTTTTTCTTTTTTTTTTTTCATTTTTTTTTTTTTAAATACTTTACAAGATCTAGTTTATAAATTTGGAGGTGTACTTTCTCTTATCCATGCGGTTAGGTGTTTGGGGAATGTTAACTTAACGTAGAACGTGACAAAGATCAATGACCGAAGGCCGACACTCCACTGTTGTTCTTATAGTATATCAATTTTAAAGTCAAAGTAAAATAATGCATGATATTTATTGAGAAAATAAGATTAAGGTAAATATATGCGTAATGATAATAAGTGCTAGTTGTAACTTTTTTATTGTGCTGTTGTTGCGAGGTATAAGTTTATTTGAAATTTTTATAACTTTTGTGTAAACTCCTTATTTCTGCTCCTACCTACATAATTAATTCTACTCTAGTTCTGTAATTAATAAAGAAAAGTTGTGATTCTATTATTGATCAAGTTTGTATACGAGTAACGCAAATAATGATTATAATGTTTTTATAGAGTGTAAACTTTCAATTCCGTTTTTGGACAGCCGAGAATCTTCCTCGTACATTCATTGCAGCCGAATTCTGGTTAGTCAATTGTTAACGATTGACAATAATGTACGCTTACCTGGGATCTGTGAACTGAACCGTGAAGCCTTATGAATGACTTCTGAGTCTGAATTTTATGAGAAGTCAACGTCAAGTTCAAGTCCGTCATGTTTCGTCACTACACAAGCACTGGAAGTCGAGTCAATTGCGTCAGATCAATAAGTCTCGCACAGACACACACTTGCCTGCTGGGTCACGCGTAGAGTAATTTCTGATACGATGTCAATGCTGTTTGGGCGTGATCAAAGCACAGAGTCACTAGGGCCAATGCGAAAACCTCCGATAGGTCGGAATGCCATTAACTCAGTTTATGTGGCTTGGTCTGCAGGTGGCAAACGACCCAGTGCGATTATGGCGGGCGGCTCGCAACCGGCTAACCGTGACCCGACCAACAACTGATAAGCGGCGAGTGACTGGTGCCCACGGTATTTATCACCAGCCCTAGATGATATATGAAAGATCAATATCTAAGTACAGACAACTACCACTAAACTGCCAGAAAAAAAAATGAAATCATATTGCAGCTCATAAATTTGAATATGTAGAAAGGACGAAAAGTATATCAGGACTTGAAACAATAATAATATTTTGCCGATGACTATAAACAAAGAAACAAATATATTATACATTATCATATACAAATATTTATATATTAAATGTTCAGTATCATGTGCATATAAGCTTAACTTAAAAAAAAAAAAAAAGAAATAAGAAAAAAGTTTATGAAGAAGTGACCAGCATTAACTTGTAATATGAAAACAATTTTTTTAGCTTTTTAATAGAGTTGCAGTCTATCTACCATATGCCAATTCTTTGGGCCAATCAGCAGTCAGAGTTCAACTTGGAAAAGTTAAATCTTGTTTCCTTTAGGAGCAGCTGTATCTCAACTGGAGTTGTAACTGTAGCTTGGGTTTGCAAGAACGTCATGAAAAGTATTTTGATCTCTAAATACGTTAATTTCCATATGCATACTTTTTTCCAAGTTTTCCCTTCAATTCTTTTTTTTTTTGTTCTTGAATACTTGTTTAAAGTTCAGATTATGATTTTTTATGGTGTACAGAGCTGTCATCACATGGTTGGTTGTCACAACTTTTGTTTCACGTACTGAGGATATATATATATAAATGCACATTTATTTCATAGATATGGTAAAGTTGCCTATACAATGAATTATAATTCATTTATTTTAGGAGTGGTATGAACATTTTATTACTATTATTCCTTATCTTGAAACTATTTTTGTTCATACAAAAATTATATTTTTTCCAAATCTTTCATGGCAGGCAGTATAATAAAGTAGGTCACTTGAATTAACTTCAGCCTAAGTTTTGTAAATTAAATATACATACACGTAATTATATATATATATATATAAATATAATTATGAAGCATTTTAATAAATTACTTGCATCCGCTAAATAAAGTTCCTCGCCAAAACTTGAGAGCTTATCCAGAACCCCTTTTCCAAATGACAAATGATCTTTTACATTTCTTGTGTATTATCAATATTCAATTTTAATATTTTAACAAATAATTCTAATTTTTCCAGGGGTCAAGTCAAACTCCTTTTTAAAATATATATATATAAATGGATACAGTTCGTAACAAAATTAAAATTTTTGCTTCGCCCTTAATCCTTAGTATTTATATAAGAGATCATTTAAACTCTTAGTAAAATATACTCATTCCATTGCTTTACAGGTCGGCCGGAGGTAACCAGGATTCTCTGAACGATAGGTACATTCAATTTTTTTTATTATTATTATTATTTTCTTTATCTCTTTCTTCCCTTATTCTTTTTTGCTTTCTTATTAATTCATTTACTTACTCATTTATTTCTTTATTTATTTATTTCCAAAACGCGATGTAGTATTACAAAAAAAAAAAAAAATTAGTATTAAAATTACATATCCAAGATGATAACCAACTATGATTGCTGCTCAATTCGAATAGTAATTTGTTTGAAAAGTAGGTAGAACGTACCTAAGATAATTTTAATTTCTCATTTATTTATTTCTTTCTTTTTTCTTTGACAGGAAATTATTTGTCGGAGGTCTAAGCTGGGAAACTACGGACAGTGAGTATATTGATCTTTATCGAAAGAAACCCTTTTAAAAACAAACTTCAAAAGGGGAAAGAAAAAAAAAAAGAGTTGTGCTCCTTAAGCGATGATGCATAATTTTTTTTTACCTTAGGACACCTTCAGATGACAATTGTCAGATGAGAAAACATTGTTTCTGAGCTTTTCATGGCACATATTCGTTTTTATTTTCAATATCGGTTCTGAGAGAAGAGCCAGTAGACTTTTAAAAGATCCAGATCTGGGACAATTTTTGTTAATTCTATTTATTTTTCAGAGGAACTAAGAGATCATTTCGGTGCTTATGGTGATATTGAAAGCATCAATGTTAAAACAGATCCAAACACAGGACGATCACGCGGTTTTGCGTTTATTGTCTTTGCAAAAGCTGAATCGTTGGACAAGGTAAAGTTGAGATTTTTTCTTCTTCTTCATCTATTATAATTCCATCGTTGAATACCACTTATCCAAGTCCCCTTTTAATATGATGAAATTTAAGTACCAGTTCTGCTACTGAGTGTGCATGACGACGATCTACTTCTGATGAATATAAACAAATATATACAATTTTTATATATACATACACGTATACACAATGACAAATTTTCTATAATCTTGAATTGGTATGTTTCATAGATTATTTCTGGTGATCACGTTATTAATAATAAGAAGGTAGATCCGAAGAAAGCAAAAGCCAGGCATGGGAAGATATTTGTTGGCGGCCTTTCGACGGAGCTCGCGGATGAGGATATTAAAAATTTCTTCTCGCAGTTTGGAACCGTTAGTAATATAAAAATTCATTCGATGCAAAATATATAACCCCAATACACGAATTATCCTTTCGCGAATACGATCCAGTGATTAATTGTTAGCCGATTCTTTTCTTTCCTTCTTTCTTTCTTTCTTTCTTTCTTTCTTTCTTTCTTTCTTTCCTTTTTTTCTTTCTATTTTGTAGATCGTAGACGTAGAGATGCCATTCGATAAGACAAAGAACCAGAGGAAAGGTTTCTGCTTCATTACTTTCGAATCGGAACAAGTAGTGAATGAACTTTTGAAGACACCTAAACAGACGATAAATGGCAAGGAGGTTGGTATAAAATAAATAAATAAATAAATCAATACAAATATTGAAAAAGAAAATAGGCGAATGACAAAGTTTTAATTAATTCGTGAAACATTCTCTTCATATAATCCTTCCGTTGGGATAATTCGATAAATTCAGGTCGACGTAAAGAAGGCCACCCCTAAACCGGACGGAATGGGAGGGATGCGCGGAGGTGCCGGAGGTCGAGGTGGTAGAGGCGGCCGAGGGGGAAGAGGTCGTGGATTTGGCGGCCAAGGTGGTTGGGGTCAAGGCGGTTATGGTGGCGGTTATGGCGGAGGATACGGCCAAGGTGGCTACGGTGGAGGCTACGATGGTTACGGAGGAGGCTATGACTATTACGGCGGTGGGTACGGCGGCTATGGCGGCTACGACTACAGTGGATACGGTAATTTTATTGACTATTACTAGAAAAGAAAAATAAAATAAAAAAATAAAATAAAATAAAATAAAAAAAGGAATTCACGTGAGAGACACACGTGTGTGTTTGCTAACTTTAGAGTGCTCTACTTGAACAAAGTAAGAAAAAAAAAAAAAAAGAAAAAATAACAAAAAAAAAAGTCAAAGTTTTAAAAAAGAAAAAAAGAACAATCGTTACCGTCCCAGTGTATTCGGCAGACGATTACTATAGTTAAACTTATTTTAAAAACATTTATCACTGAAAATTACCTACGAAAAAGGGAAATCAATTAATCAGGCTTTCCTATAGAAGATAAGGATTTCTTTTGCGAAAGAGAGAGAGAATGATAGAGTAAAAGTGTGTGTGTGCGAGAGAGAGAGAGAGAGAGAGAGAGAGAGAGAGAGAGAGAGAGAGAGAGAGGAGAAAGAACAAAAAAAAATATGTTCAGTTACAAGTCACATTGATCGTTATGATTGGGTTTGATGATGAGAGGCATGTCGTATATATATAATAGTGCTTACAGTACTAATATTCAAAGCTGAACGTATGGGAGAGAAATCGTCTGCCAACATAATAAATATATGTATATACATATACATATATATATATACATATATATGTTTGTGTGTGTACTACTATTTACTTTGTGGTACGCGAAAGACGTGTATAGATATTGAGAAAAGTTGGGTATTATATAGTATGTATAATACAAGAGATATTATTATATACGATGTGTGATATTAATTATAGCTGATGATGCTGCAGGGTGAGTGCTGGTTTGCAGGCGGATCAGCGACTAATCTTTCAGTCTCTAAAGTCAAATCTATATAACGTCGGTTGGTCGGGTCGTGGCGGGATGGGGCGGGGGAGGGGTCGGTTGGTTGTTTCGTTCGACTAAAAAGAAAGAAAAAAGATTATTTGTATTATTTTCCTTACCATTATTAAATATTATATGGTAATAACACACGGGTATTAGAATTTTATCGCATAAACGTGCAAGTTCCTTCTTTTCGGTAATATATATACATATATAATATATATGTATATATATATATTATATATATATATATATCGATAATCGGTTTTTTGTTTACACCAGAACAGTGTGTGTAAACCAGCAGCTCAGGCGTGTAGGACAAAAAAAGCCCATCTTTTTCGGATTATGTTCCTCTATCTCTTTTTACTTGTAATCCTGTAGTTTTTAAACTATAGTGGTGTGTGTATATATATATATATATATAAATATTTATTATCTATGATAAATATACACAGACACATGCATACATACACATACATCATATATACATACACATACATACATACATACATACATACATACATATATATGTGTAATATATATGTATGATATAATAATAATAATAATAATAATAATAATAATAATAATATAAATATAAATATAAATACACAGAGATTGTGAACATAGTCCGAATGCCTACTTCCAGAGGGTTGGCTGTTTATATGAAGCTGTGACCAACTAAATTTAACGATTTACTAAGTTATATTCTTTGATGCCTTGTTAATATTAAACTAACACGAATATTACAAACGGACAAAATTATACACACGATAAACGAGCGCGCGCGCACACATACGCATACGCATATATATAGACACGTAATACGTTTTAACACATACACACACACACACACATACACACACACACGTGCGAATGGTTTATAGTATTAACGATAAATTAAAGAAAATGACATATAATATATGTAACAGTGAATGTGTGAAGTCTATTTTTTAAACGAATCCGAATTCTTTCTTTTTTTTTTTCAAGATTCTCTCATTATGTTATTATAATGGGAGAAAAGATTGATAATGGTGTTATATTTGCACGATTAGAATTTATTATTATTTGCACATGGCACCGGGTCACGTTTCTTTTCCTTCGTTTGTACTTCTTTTCTTTCCTTTATCTTTTCATTTCTTTTTTTTTTTCTTAATAATAAAAATTAGCACTTTCTAATTTAGAAAAAAAAAATTAGCGGCTTTCAAACAAGTTTTTTTTTTAGAAGCACGTTCTAATTGTTTTCGATGAGAGAGAGATTGGATAACGAGTAAAAAAAATTTTTTAATACGAATGAATTCGTCAAGAGACAAAAAGAGAGAAAATAAGTTTTAAAGATACGTAACATTTCATACGTTCACTGATTGATGTCAGTGAATCAGTGGAATATTATAGCTTTCTTTTCTCATCCATTTCGGTTTTCACGAGTATATACTATTATTATTATTATTGTTGTTGTTGTTGTTGTCGTTGTTATTATTATTATTATTGTTGTTGTTGTTATTATTATTATTATTCTACAGACTCGCTGACTTCAAAGGCACGCAATCACTGTAACATAATTATATATATATGAACTAAAATTTGGAGAATATTAAAGCAAAAATGTACAGGACAATATATGTCGTATGAAATGGTATATTGAACCTTCCGTTCCTGCTTTTAATCCTATATATATATACGTATATATATATATATATATTATCGGCAAGAGAAAAATAGAAAATATATATATATGTATATGTATGTATATATATATATATCTCTTTCGTGCATGCTCTTCTCACGACATTTCTTCCACGTTGTTTTTTTCTTGTTCTTTTATTTATTTTTTTCTTCTTTTTCATTCATCATTAATTCATATGTCATCACTTTATTATATCAACGAATATAATTATTCCATCGAGCAATATAATCTCAAAAAAGTACGTCGACTATCGATTTTTATATTATCTCTCTGTTGTGTGAATTCGTCGTCGATTGCATTTTTTTTATTTATTTTTTCTTCTTTTCTTTTCTCTTCCATTATAGTGTCACATAAAACTGTGCGTGGGAGAGAGAGAGAGGGGGGGAGAGAGAGAGAGAGAGAGACTATTTTACAAATTCGAAGAGACAAATCGCTCGAAAGTTTTTTAATTTAAACTTATCTGTATCATGCCCTCCTCCTTTCGTCCCTCCCCCTCTCCCCTTCTCTCTTTCTCTCTCTTAAAAAAAAAAAAAAAAAAAAAAAATCAGTCCATTCGTTATAATATTTACTACTCTATATTATTACTTTGATCGTACATTTTGGCCTCCATCAAACGAACGAAACAAATTATAAAAGTATAGCCGCAAAAATTTTGGATCGCAAAATAACTTTTATTATACATAAATTCGTTCGTAGGATAACGAGGAAGTATCTCAGGATTCATAATTGGAATAAAAATATAAAAAGAGTAATGACGGATAGAGAAAAGAATTCGTAAGAAAGATTTGGAAAAGAAAAGAAAAGAAAAGTAAAAAAAGAAAGAAAACAGCCTCTCTCAGCACTTGTAGAATTGTTCGAAGTGTGAGAAAAACGAATGAAAACCCTTTGGAAGATGTGAAGTAGTTTTTTTTTTTCTCTCGATAAGCACAAACACGAACGTGGTATAACAATAAGATCTTTGTGAAAAACTAAGTTATTCATTTATCCGTATATTATTATTATTATTATTATTATTATTATTATTATTATTATTATTATTATTATTATTATTATTATTATATACGTATAGTAAAAAACGAGATTTGTCTCGAAGAAAAAAGAAAGAATATAGAAAAAGATTGACAAGTTTCAAGTTTTTCCTAATAATGTTTGACAAATTTTCATTGAACCTATATTTATTGTCTTGTTGATTTATAATACATTTTGTTGATTGAGATATAAAAAAAAAAGAAAAATAATCAATAGCAAACGTAGACTTTATTGTTAAAAAAAAAAAAAAAACGTAAGAAAGAAAAACAAAAGGAAAAGGTTAAAACTAACGTGTCTTTTTGCGCGTAATTATCATACTGATCCCATTGTCTCTTTATACCGTGTGTTCCATGAAACGCAGACGGCTATGGCTATGGCGGTGGTAGTTACGATGGTGGCTACAGTGGTGGGCGCGGTGGTGCACGCGGTAAAGGTACGCATTAGCGTTCCTTCTCTCTATTGTTTTGTATATTTCCCCCATGGCATATTTCATTTAAATATCATATTTTATTGGTATATATATATATATAGTTTTTAGTTTTAATTTATTCTTTTTTTATTTTATTTTATTTTATTTTATTTTATTTTATTTTATTTTATTTTATTTTCTTCTTCTTCCTCCTCTTTTTATTATCATGTACTCGTCATAACGAAGGAATTTTTTCCTCCTCCCCCCACCCACCCCCATCTTGTCATTTCATTCTCATTCGATCCCATATATATATATATATATTTTTTTTTTTGTATGTTTGATCCATTCGCTCATTCTGTATACTCTTTTTATTTTGTTTATTTTGTTCTTTTTGGCGTTTCTTTTTTTTTTTTTTTTTATTTATATATAAATAATACATGTGCATATAGATCCACGTGTAAATGCATGTATAAAAATACGTATGTACGAACGCGCGAAAAAAAAAAGAAACAGAAAGTAGTAGAACGTTCTTATGTTACATATAGATCATTCGAAATATCTCGAAGTATCGATAGTATTTCATTTTCAAATTTTTCATAATTTTTAATCTTCACTATTTATAGACCAATAATTGTTAAAATCAAGTCTTTAGATAAGTTTTAACTATTTTGCTTTAAAAAAAAAAAAAAAAGAAAAAGAAGTGCTACAAAAAGAACAAAATGGTTTTATTTAATATATGTTTTGTGATACATATAACAATTGTGTTGGGAGTACTAATCGATTAATGTTGTTAATCATATATATATATCAGCTTTATAGATACAATCACAACGTGTTGTTTATCTCTCATCTTCGGTATCGAATGATTCACCTTGGGATGCGTTTTATCACTAATATTTTATTAATTGTGTAATGCTTTTTTCTCTCAATATCCATTCACACGTATGCTTTCAAGGGGTTACTTGTAACTTACGATAAGGACAGAAACGATGAAATGATATTTTCTCGTATCAAATATTCGCATGAAAATGACTCGAGCGATTATTATTTTAACTGGTCGCTATATCAACGGTTTGAAGTTTCTTATTTTATTTTTTTCTCTTTTCTATTTTTTTTTACACGTTAATTTAACTTGTCTGCGCAATAACTTTTAAAGGAAAGTATATATATATATATATATATATATATATATATATATATATATATACTTTATTTAATAATTGATCTTTGTAAAAAGAAAAAAAAAAGAATGAACAACACAATAACCCTTTGGAAGTTTCATACTAAAACTAAAGTGATTCTTTTTGCTTATTATCATAATTACATCTCTACGTGCCCTTTGGTTTTATTTCATTTAATTTTCCTTAGCCTTAAACATTTCTGGTTAATGCATTTTGTCAAAGTTTTAATTAAGAAATAAAAACACCAAGAGTTGTTGATATGGTATATATACATATATACATATGTATATATAATATATGTACGTATTTATGTGTATATATCTACATGTATGTATACATATATATATATATATATATATATCGATGGATATGGACAGATATTTAAGTGTAATTTTCAAGCATTTTTCGTGCTGGGTTGTTAGGGAAAAAAATATACAAATAAAATATTTCAGCTTAAAAGGGAAGATCCCAGAAATGTGTAGGACAAAGGAAGAATATGAAATGGAACACGCAGCCTGCAGCTTACTACCTTAGCCTGTAGCCTCTATATAGATTCTCTCTTACACACATATATATATATATTCATTATTTTGCATTACTTTCTATTATATATATATATATTATATATATATATTAGAAGTGTGCGTGTGGTAGTCTCTCTATACGCCGAATCTTTTCTTTTTTTTTTCTCTCATAAATAGTCCATTATCTTTGTTGGATAATTTTTTATCTAAGTATTATTATATATATAGAGAGAAAAATTTGGGGGAAGGAGTTTATTATTAGTAGAGTTTGGTAGTTTTTAATTAAGTAGGCTTATTTGACTAACACGTCATGGGATTGTTTCAGGAGGCTCAGGCTATGGCGGCAAGCAGAGGGGAGGTCGCCAAAATCAAAGGCACCAACCCTATTAATGGAAATCCTTATTCGCGACCGCAATGTTAATATTCATTGCAAACGCTGGTAAGTTCAATAATTCATTCAAAGTAATTCGTAAATAAAATTGGTCGATCAAAATTTTTAATAACATCGTGATTAATGTGTATCATCCATTGTTCAAACTATTGTCCTGTACTATTTTATGTTTTGTTCTGTTCTGTTTTTGTTCGTTTCGTTTCGTTTCGTTTTGTTTTGTTTTGGTCACTACAAATTATCAAACGTTATTATATATTTATTAGAGTTACGCGTGCCAACGATTATGAAAGTGGTATCTTTTTAAGCCATTCGAGCTATGAAAAAACTTGTTTTATATATTAAAGTTACATTAAAAAAAATAAATAAATAAATAAATCTCAGTAGCTAATGGACTTAATTTTTCGTCGTTCGTGTCTTATATTAGAACGATATAATTTTCAAATCATTTCAAATACAAGCGTCAAAAATATCTTGTAACGAAAACTTTTAATATATGGCTTGTGTATTGAATCACTTTCATATAATTAACGACTCATATGTCTCTCCTTATTTGTTGAAAAGCGTTCGTTGATTAAAAAAAAAAAAAAAGAAAAGATATTAATAGCTTTGGATAATTTCTTATTGCTAATAGGATTTGTCGATCGAGCAACTTTATATATATATATATATATATATATATATATATAATCGTCTTATTTATTTTTTTATATTTCTGATATTTGTGACGAGATGGAGAAAGAGAAAGAGAGGAGGGAGAGAGCGTGCGAGAAAGATGATTTGTCGTTTTAACGAATGTTTGTCCTTCTTTTTTTTTTTAGGTTTCCCGCCCTACAAATTTCATCATAATTCGTCAAATCATCATCATTCCATTACTAAACAACCACGTCATCTACGACAAGAACAACAACGCAGACAACAACTGCCGCTAAACAAATTCAGTCATCAAGATTCACAATTAAAACAGTAAAAATAGTTGATCATGTTGCGTTTAACATATTAATAAGCATTGTGGAAGTTAGAGAGAGAAAGAGAGAGAGAGAGAAAGAGAAAGAGAGAGAGAGAAAAAAACATTCGCGCGAACGTATAAAAAAGGAAGGAAGAAAGAAAAAGAAAAAGAGAAAGAAAGAAAGAAAGAATGAATGAAAAGAAAACAAAAGAAAAAAAATAATGTATATGCATATACACATGTATATATTTCTTTAAATGCGTATATGTATCTACATGGTTTTGCTTCCATCTCTCGTTTACCCCTTTGTACAATATAGTCCAAACACTCTTTTATTATATATTATAGTTTAAAAAGACTATTCTCTCATTAACTCTCATTGATTTATTATCTCCATTTTTTATTTATCTCTTAAAAAAAAAAAAGTTTCTACAATTAATTAATAATAGCATTAATGTCTCATATAAATATATTATATATATATATATTCAGTGTTGTAAGGCGTGCGTGTATGTGTGAGATAATCGTATATATCATATTTACGTTTGAACAAAAAAAAAACAAAACAAAAAGAGAGAGAGTGAGAGAGAGAGGGAGGGTGGGAGGGAGAGAGGGAAGAAAAACGAAGAAGAACACAAAGTATTTGCATTTTTTTGGATATATTGCCAACGAATGGGCACAAATTATATAAAAACGAAACGTAGGGTTTGTCGACATTATAAACGCCGACCACAAAGGACAACCGAAAACAACAACAACAACAACAACAACAACCACAGCAACAACTGCAAACACCCACGCCTTTTTTACTCCCACAAAAAAATATTTAAATATTTTGTGGCGTTTATTAAATACACGATTCTTATTTTTTTTTTCTTTTTTTTCTTTTTTTTCTCCTCCTTGTGCAAATGGGAAAGCAATAGATGAAAGATAATAATAATAATAATAATAATAATAATAATAATAATAAATAATAATAATAATAATAATAAATAATAATAATATTAATAATTTAAAATACGAAATAGTGTGTAGAGAATAAATAAAAAAATACGAGTTCTCTCATTCGTATAACTTCGGTGAACAGAGCTGAGGAAAAAGAGAAGAGAAGAGAAGAAAGAAAAACAAACACAACCAACTTTGTCCACATTTTTAACGATATAAGATTATTTTAATTTTGTCTATAATTAAAGTTAATAAATGGGTGGGTGGGGAGGGAAGGGGGGGGGGCAGATGAAACCTACCGTAGAAGAGTAAGAGGCAATGTACTTTTTACACATGAATGTTTCAGCAACAAATGAAAAAAAAAAAACGAGAGAGAAAAACCGTAATAGGCGCCCAACTGTTTATAGTGATTATTATGGAGAGAGGGAGAGTAAGAGAGAGAGAGAGAGAGAGAGAGAGAGAGAGAGAGAGAGAGAGAGAGAGAGAGAGAGAGAGATGCGGTAAAAAGATTATTGCTTCCTTATTGGTAAGAATAATAGGATAAAATAAATTCATTTTGTGTACATAATATATCTTGCATACGGTTGTGTGTGTGTATTTGTATTGACCAGGTCCTATATAATTATTTTTTACTTTAAAAAAAAAAAAGAGAAAAAAAAAGAAAGATAGAAAAAAAAAAGTAAGAGCTAAACAAAAAACACAGTATGTACACAAGATTTCTTTAATGCGTCAAATCTAAAATATAATATTAGATTTACATGATAAGACTGAGGAGGAAGGTTTATCGATCTTAATTATATATATATATATATAGAGATAGAAAGAAAGAGAGAGAGAGAGAGTGAGTGAGAGAGGGAAAAACATAAGTATATAGTATAGAAAAGTAAAAAAAAAAAAAAAGAAAAATATTGAAAAAAAGGAGTAATAATAATAATAAACAAACAAGTATTTTGCTGATTCTATTGCAGCCACTTAATTATGTCTTCGGTGAGATGATGATTCTTCGCTCTAATATGAAGGGAACCGCGACTCTCTGCATAGGTATTCTTAATATTTATATACTTGACACAATTTTCTTTGTAGATATATATATGAAATGAAATGAAATGAAAGAAAGAAAGAAAGGAAAGGAAAGGAAAGGAAAGGAAAGAAAAGAAAAGAAAAGTAAGCCGTATTATAATGTTGTAATCTCGAGTACAAGTCTCTCCATTGTATTTTTCATTTTATCTGATCTTACGGGAATCCTGTGCTCAAACCGTGGCGTTTGTAATATTTCCTTTGGGGAAACGAAAGGAAAAAGATAGAAAGAAAGAAAGAAAGAAAGAAAGAAAGAAAGAAAAGAAAAGAAAAGAATGAAATAATAAACCAAGAAAAAAGGGAGAAGATGCGCACTAAACAATGTCTTAAAATAAAGCTTTCAGTATTTTGTTTGATATAGATTAAAAAAACAACAACAACAAAAATAATAATAATAATAATAATAATAATAATAATAATAATAATAATGATAAGCTGTTAAATAGCGCGATTGTGACTTACCTATTCTGTTAAGATGTTTTTTCGTAGATAGGATCACTTTTATAAATTGAGTAAATAAACTCTTATATCATATTAATTAAAAAAGATTTAAAAAAGAAACAAAAAAAGACGATTAAAAACTAATAATAAACTCCGCCTAGTACACTACTAATCGATATATATATATATATATATATATATATATATATATATATATATATTGTCTCTAGTATAAAGAGTTCAGACATCGTCGAGCTTCGATGTTTGATTTTAACTTCGCGATTGTCGTTTAATAAAAGTATTGTAACATTAGAGAGAAAGGGAGAGAGAGAGAGAGAGAGAGAGGAAGAGAGAAAGAAAGAGAGAACGAGCGAGAGTGAGCATGAGAGAGGGAGAGAGAGAGATACTAACTATAATACGTTGACAATGAGATTTTTTTTCTTTAATAGAAAACGACAAGTTCGATTTTAGCAGAAACCATTGTTCTGTCATAATTGATTTAACGAGAGATTAAAATTTTGTAATGAAAATCAATGAAAAAATACTTTTGGATTTCAGAAAAGTGAGAGAGGGAGAGAGAGAGAGAGAGAGTGAGTGAGAGAGATCTAGAGATAGAAAGATAAGATTAAAAATAAGCTCTATTATTATCTTGCTAAAAAGCATAAGAAATTTTTTTATCTTGAAATTAACATTCTTTGATTGACGTGTAAGAATGGCGTCATATATATATATATATAAAGAATTTGAATTTAATCTTTATTAATACGAACGATTTGGTTAAAAAAAAAAATGCTGAAATATAATGGAAACGTATCGAATTATCGATTGATTGATAAACAAAAGAGAATTCGTGATGAAAATTGAAATGGTTTTACAAAAGCGCGGGAAAGGGCGACCAATGAACGAAGAGCTTAAGTGAGAGAGAGAGACCATCTTGAACGCCACAAGAAAAAAAATGGCGTTCGCCCAAACTTAAGCCTTTCTCGCTCGTTGCTCTCCTTGTTCGTATTCTCCGAAATCGTGAGCCTTGAACGAAGCTCTCAAGCAATGTACAATTGTAATTTTTAACGACTTTCCGAAACCATTTTATTCTACCCTCCCCCCGACCCCCACTTTCTTCAAATATTTTTGACAAAAAAAAACACCGTAAGAAAAAATAAATAAACCGTGACTTTTTATTTTTTCCTTACCATACGCACAGGCACACGTGCGCGTGCACATACACACACAATATATACATATTACATACTCGTTGTTAATATTATTTACAAAGAAAAGAAAGAACAAACATATTGCATTATCGAAGAATCTCATCTAATCTTATCGTCGAATCGATCGATACGAGCAATCGCTTTTTAAAAATATTATTTAAAAAGTTTTTCATTGTCGCGTAATTACAAAGAAATATAATACGAACATGGGCAGTATAGACGATGTGATCGATCGATCGATTCGATCTATCGAGATCGATGGAGGAAGAAAAAGAAGAGGAAGAAAAAATATTACAAAAACGAAAACGTTCGTATAGTAGACGATATGGATAATAATTCGAGATAAATAAATATTCAGATATGTGTATGGATCGATATGAAATAGCGGGATTGAAAACGACGACGTATCGACGAATTTTGTCCAACAAAAAAAAGTATGTCCTATTACGATATGGCGACGATTGAGTACGCGCCTTTACAAGTATTTTAGTTCGTGCGTCGGCCGACAGGCGGCGCCACGGTTAATGGCGATCTCGGAAGCATTAGGTTCTTTCTATTCGGACTAGCTTTTCAGTGCAGGTTCCGCTGCATGTGCTGACACCAAGGTGCTCGGAGGTCCCAACACTCAGAACTGTTTTTATAATTAACATTATCGTGGACTGTTGTTGCTCTCGTGGAAAGGCTCTGCGCTCTGTTCTCTCTCACTCTCTTTCTCTCCCCATCTCTCTTTCTCTCTCTCTCTCTCTCTCTCTCTCTGTGTTTCTTTCTCTCTATCTATCTGCCTCTCTCTCTCTCTCTTTCTGTCTCTCTGTCTCTCTGTGTGGTGTGTTTTTCTCTTCCCGGCTTTCTCAATATCATCGGTAAACTCAGTGCTTCGCGTCTATTCAAGACCGATCCTTCGTTAGGTGAGTAGGTAAGAAAAAAAACGGTAATACGAATAACGTAAAAAAAAAAATATATATATATATATATATATATATGTATATATATATATATATATATATGTATATATATATATATATATATCACACGAAGTTCAGTGATATTCGGACATTTCGTAGCAGTGAGATTCGGGTGGAAGGAACACGGTAGTGAGAAAGGAAAGAAGGCATGCAAAGGAGATACGAAATCGCGTTTTCGCCTGTGCTCTTGCTACCTCCTCCTTCTCCTCTCTCTTCCTCTCTCTCTCCCCCCTCCCTTTTTCATCGTTCTCCATATCCCTCCGCTCTCCCCGGGGTTTTCTAATTTACGAATAATTACAACGACGACGTTCGGACTTGGAACAAAATCTTCGTCGCGTATTATTTTCTCGTTCGAACGACGACCGTAGGTGGATGTACGAGAGATTTCAATGGGAGAGAGCGAGAGAGAGAGAGAGAGAGAGAGAGAGAGGACTGTTTATGATATTTAGCTCGATCGGTTTTTTCCCCCAAAGCGTGCTTTCTGGGGAATTTTTCGGATTAATAACCGCCGTCCCCGGAGGGAGAGCGAGAGAGGGAGAGAGAGAAAGAGAGGAGATCAAGAAAAATCGCCATGCTTGTTGGCTAAGCTAGCTAGCTAGCTAGCTAGCACGCTCGCAAGAGACCGAACGGGTAGCAGCAGCAGCCCCGTTCTTTGTCCTCGATATATCCTCCTACCTACCTACCTACCTACCTACCTACCTCCCTCCTTCCCTCCCTTACCCTCCTCCCTTCCTCCCCTCGTACCCGTTTTTTCATTCGATCGAGGGTTTTTTTTTTTTTTTTTTTAATCTCTCGCGGTAATATTTCGGACACTCCGTCGCGTTAATTTGTCTAATTTGTCTTTAGCTCCCCGTTAACCCGTTTGTTTAAAAAGATATTTTATTTCCTTCGCGATTCTCCCGCCTATCTTTGCCCGCCTTTCTTCTTCCTCTTCTTCTTCTTCTTCTTCTTCTTCTTCTTCGATGCTCTCTAGCGTGGTTCGACTCACGCCACATTCCTAGTCTTATACACACGCATGCACGCACTCGTGTTCCTTTTCCCCCATTGTAAATTTGTTGGCATGTTTTGGGTTCTCTCTCTCTCTCTCTCTCTCTCTCTCTCTCTCTCTCTCGCTCTCTCCTCTCTCTCTCTCTCTCTCTTTCTCTCTCTGTCTCTCGTTTAACGAGTAAAATTTAGTTTTGTTTACGTTGAGATTTAAGAACGACCGTGTACAATTTTTGTCCTCCAAAAGTAATTAGAGAAAATCCGATTTAACGACAGAGCCTTATCCGTAGTAATTTATTAAAAAAAGTATTTTATCAACAAATCTTTGTTCTCCTTCGGTAGAAGTTTCCATCAGGATTTCTTTTTCTTTTTCTTTTACTCTCTCTCTTTTTTTTTTTTCTTTTTCTATTTTATTTTATGAGCGTCAGTCCCACGTGATTCTCTTTGGAATATTCTTTTTTCCTCTTTACCGTCTTTTATGTCGACAAGAATAAACGACACTTATTATTTGTTTTCTTAAGGTATTAGCTTTACCAAACCGCGGCTTCTGCAACCAAGCAGTCAATCAGTCTTTTGGCATATCGTTTGGTGAGACGAAAGGATAAAAAGATGGTCATGGAGGCATCCCCCTCGCCACAAAGTGTCGGTCGCGAGTTCGTCCGACAATATTATACTTTGCTTAATCAAGCACCGGCGCATCTTCATAGGTATTTAATTATTTCTCTTATTATTCAGTAATAGTATATGTATATGTATATATATATATATATATATATTTTATTCCTTCGTCATATGCATCGCCTTGGGCTGTAACAATTGACCGTACCATTTTTCTTTAGGTTCTACAATCAACATTCTTCCTTCGTACATGGCGGGTTAGATTCCAATAGAGAATCGACGCCTGCCATCGGTCAAAAACAAATACATCAAAAGATTCAACAACTCAATTTTCGTGATTGCCACGCCAAGATAAGTCAAGTCGATTCGCAACTGACCCTTGAAAATGGTGTAGTCGTGCAGGTAATTAGCATGGCGGGGTGTTTGTGCAAAACTTTTTTACAGGCAATATTAAGGGTACGAGATATTTTTCATTGGACGTATTTTTAATTAGGTATCCGGCGAGCTATCCAATGCAGGGCAACCGATGCGCCGCTTCACTCAGACTTTCGTGTTGGCCATCCAAGCACCAAAAAAGTATTACGTACACAATGACATTTTCCGCTATCAGGATTTGATTTTTCCCGACGAAGAAGAAACTGACGTTAGCGGTATGGAAGGAGGTATGAACGAGACCACCGAGAGAGATGCGGAAGAGGGTGGCCCTTCCGAACCGGACGAGGATGAACATCAAACACAGGGACAACCGCTAACGGGCTCTGCACCGGCTGCCGAGCCCCAAAGCCAACCAGCCATCATTCCTACCCAACAACCTCAGCTTCAGCAACAACAGATTTATTACACACAACCGCCTCAGCCACTGGTCAGTATAGGAAATTTAAACTGAACGATGTTACGTTCCCTTCTCCATTTATTCGTTCATATTATTTCCATCGAATGAAATCGTTAGGTGCATCCTGTGATGCAACAAGTTTTAAACGGATCCGTTCACGAGGAAACCACTTTGATAAATCAACAACAGCCTCAGCCTCAACAGCAGCAACAGCAGCAGCAGCAACAACAACAACAACAACAACAACAACCTCCACCGCCACCTCCGGTACAACAGCAACCACAGCAGCAGCAGCAACAACAACAGCAACAACAGCAACAGCATCAATACGTTGCCGAGACGGGAGCACAGACTCAATTCGTACAAGAAGCGGAAACCGATGCTGCGGCGGAACAACAAACGTCTGCGGAGGAAGAGCCTCAGGTACAATCGGAAGAAACTCAGGAACAAACGGACGCTGAGACGTTTACACCGACCGCACAAGAATCCGAACCGGAACATCAAGTTTCTAACACGAATGTTAGCAGTAGCGGGCCTAAGACTTACGCCAATTTGGTAAAATCTTTTCCAAGTTCCACCGCTACTCCTAGCCCTCAAGTTCCGAAGATATCTATGTCCCCTGTAAGTTCCCATAATTTTTTTTCTACGTAAGAATATTATTTCTCTTTGGTTTATATATATATATATATAGATAGATAGATAGATATATTTTATTTTATTTTAATTGATTAAATCGTTACGAAACGATTATCTATATCGTTTCTTACATTTTTTTCTTTCAGCCACCGATGACGAATTTGAGGCTGGACGATAGATCACCGTTACATCCTACAGGTAGCGGAGCTACATTATCAGGGATGAACGTGGCTGCGTCTCAACCTCAAACCCATAGAACGAACAGCAATCAACAATCTCAACAACAACCGCAACATCAACAACAAAGAACCTCGAGAGGTGGTCTCATTCAACGAGGTATAAACTATAGTTCCATTTCTCGGCTGCTATGCGATATTATTTTTACCTGAGGTAACTAATAGCTTATACAGATATATATATATATATAATATATATTTATGTATGTCTTTTATAAGATGGAGAAAGACGTGGAGGAGCAAGACCGTGTCAATACAGTGACGCCCATCAACTATTCCTTGGAAATTTGCCACACAACGCGTCCGAACACGATTTGCGCCAATTATTCGAACGTTATGGCAGAGTCGCTGATTTGCGCGTACACAGTAAATCAAGCGACAGGTGCAAAGGCCCATTGGGTAGTAACAACGCGGCTAAAGTACCGAATTATGGATTCATTACATTCGAGGATCAATTGGTCGTTACGAAAGTTTTAAATTCCTTGGTTAGCTTTCTTCCTTTTTCTTTTTTCCTCTTAATCAATTTTTCCTTTTCTTTTCTCTTCTTTCTCTCTCTCTCTTTCTCCCCTAACGTACCGTCGTCGCGTAATATACAAAATGGTGGGCGGTGGAAGAGTATATGTATGAAACTTATTGTATTTTTAGCCCATATTTTATCCGGACGAGCACGGACAAAAGTTGAACGTCGAGGAGAAGAAAACTAAGCCTAGGATGTCGATGGACGGTAGCGGGGGAAGATTGAATTCTGGTGACGGTAATATGCGACCGATGGGAGGACAACAGCAGCAGCAACAACAACAGCAACGTGGACCAGGTAAAAAGGATCGTTTGATAATCTATGAACGATGATCGTCGTATTATGGTCGTGAGATTTAACGTGGAAATATATTGATGACCCAACGATTATATATGACGTAGAGATGACGGTTTAAGAGCGAGCGAGTGAGAGAGTGAGAGTGAGTGAGTGAGTGAGTGAGTGAGAGGACGAGATAGTATTGATCGTAACATTTAGTAAAGAGTAGTATGACACACATCGATTGTGTGTGTAGGTGGACCAGGAGGAGTGATGAGGGGTGGTCAACACGGAGCAAGAGGCGGCCGGGGTGGATTTTCAAGAGGAGGTGACGGTGGTAGGGGAGGTGGCGGAATGAGACAACCCGGTAATCCAAGCAACGCCAGTTATCAAAATCGTCGCTAATATTAAAAGTGGCGATTATAAAAAGAGTCATCTCCCATTCCCTTCTTTGTCGAATATAAGTCTTCACCGGTACATTACTACCATCCTCTCATTCCCAAAAAAAAAAACAACACGCGCACGCACACACACACACACACACACACATACACACACACATACACAGAGAGAGAACCCAGGACTAGTTCGTACGCTACTCGACGTCGATATTGAGAGATGTCGCTCCTTGTACGCTTATTATATCTGCTTGCAACGTTCGTCGAGCAGTTAGAAAAGAAAAGAAAAGAAAAGAAAAGAAAAAAAAAAAATAGAAAGAAAGAAACTTATTAAACCGGACGTCGGCTCGATCGGTAAGAAATACGAACTCGAACTCGTTATAAGTTAATAATAAATACGCAATATTATGAATATGGCTTATTAATCGCGATCTCGATAAGCCGTTGTTATAATATTTTCTTCGTCTAACGTCGAGACTTGAAAAAAAAAAAAAAGAAAGAAATAAGAGAGAGAGACAAAGAGAAA
>OU964982.1:3747131-3769631 GCA_918808275.2 Dolichovespula sylvestris
GAGAGAGAGAGAGAGAGAGAGGGAGAGAGAGAGAGAGAGAGAGAGAGAGAGAGAGAGAGATTAGGATGCAACTTGTGTTTAGCATAATTTCAGTTATTTTTTGCTGAGCATAATAATACATCGTCGCTTACATAATTATTATTTCCTTTTATTTGCCAATGAATGTATGTGTATGTATGTATGTATGTATGTATGTGCGTGTATTTATGTAGTACGTATATATATTCTGTAAAACTTTGAAACGTTCAATTTTTTTTTGCTTTCTATAAGAGACAGAGAGAGAAAGGGAGAGGATCATTATGATTAAATATTATAAAATAATAAAGGTCGAAACAAAATAAATAAAAATAAGAGACATGCAGCAGACAGACAGGCACGTGCGCGTGCACACACACACACACACACACACACAAACACACACGAGAATAACGAATAGATTATAAAGTATCTAAGTTGACGAACTTTTATAGCAGAAATAGTGATTTCAGTCTTTCACTGGGTCAATGTTTTGTGTGCATGTATGTAAAACTATGGATGACAACATTATCACGGCAAATCAAAAAAAAAAAAAGATAGAGAAACCATGAAAAAGACAGAGAGAAAGAGAGAGATAGAGAGAGAGAGAGAGAGAGAGAGAGAGAGAGATAATGTTGAAAGAAGAAAATGAGAAAAAAAATTAAATGTATTGTAACTTTTTGCATTTAGTACATAATATACCTACCTTACTAGCAACTTATTGATACTGCTTTTTGTTTCTTTTTTATTCTAACGTTTTAATTATTTTGCAAATGAAAAAAAAAATTTATTTCGGTCGATTATTATATTTTTCTACTCCCTCGAATATTTTTTTGATTACAGAACGAATTGCTCGGCCGTTAAAACAAGGATCTACTATCATCGACCGAGTCACCAAGATCGATAAAACAGTTTGTTACCATAGGAAAAAATAAACGATTATCGACGTCGTTGAAACAGAGACATTGTATTGTACCCGTCAGTCGGTATCCAACAAAAATACAAGAAATCGTGCTACCTGTTTGCATGTTATGTGATCGAGCTGCAAAAGAAAGTTTTTGGTACAAGATATCGTCCTAGTTTTCCAGTAATTACAGTACAAGAATTTTATGACCAAAGGATTACGAATAGAGAGTAAGTATCCGATTTTTATTTCTAAACATAATTGATATTACTCAATTTAATATGAAAAATAAAAATAAATTAATTATTTTCTTTTTCAGTTGGTCAGATGTATCAGTACACATATAATGTAAATAAAATAAAATAAATAGAATCGTATAACATAATAGTTATATTTCAATATATATTGTATCATATTATAATATAATAATGCGTAGATTAAATGAAATAGCAAATGTATGTATAATAATCGAATATAATGTACTTTATATGTATTATTTAAAGAGAAGGAAAATAAAAAAGCTTTGTGTCCATAAAAATCGTATATATTTTTTATAAAACCCTACCACTCCTCATCCAAAACAGACATTAATCATATTATTCATCTCTTGAAAAAAAAAAAACTATAATCGTACTACGATAAAAAAATAAAACGCAAGATCTTACTATTCAATTGATATACATCAGGTAAGTAAAAAAATCAGGTAAGTAAATAAAATAAGGTAAGTAAAAAAATCATGTAAGTAAAAAAATCAGGTAAGTAAAAAAATCAGGTGTGAAAATGAAAAATTATATTCATACATCTTTTTGCGCATCATGATAAAAATTCCGATTCATGGGAAAAATTTCAGAGTTGTCCGTAAATCGAGTTTTTGAACAGGAGAACATAATGTAACAGGAGGTGGCACGCGAAAACGTGCCACCTCTTCGCACATCATGTGATCCTGATACAAATCCAGGTTTGCGGGAAAAATTTCAGAGTTGTCCGTAAATCGAGTTTTTGAACAGGAGAACATAATGTAACAGGAGGTGGCACGCGAAAACGTGCCACCTCTTCGCTCATCATGTGATCCTGATACAAATCCAGGTTTGCGGGAAAAATTTCAGAGTTGTCCGTAAATCGAGTTTTTGAACAGGAGAACATAATGTAACAGGAGGTGGCACGCGAAAACGTGCCACCTCTTCGTACCTCATGTGATCCTGATACAAATCCAGGTTTGCGGGAAAAATTTCAGAGTTGTCCGTAAAACGAGTTTTTGAACAGGAGAACATAATGTAACAGGAGGTGGCACGCGAAAACGTGCCACCTCTTCGCTCATCATGTGATCCTGATACAAATCCAGGTTTGCGGGAAAATTTTCAGAGTTGTCCGTAAATCGAGTTTTTGAACAGGAGAACATAATGTAACAGGAGGTGGCACGCGAAAACGTGCCACCTCTTCGTACCTCATGTGATCCTGATACAAATCCAGGTTTGCGGGAAAAATTTCAGAGTTGTCCGTAAATCGAGTTTTTGAACAGGAGAACATAATGTAACAGGAGGTGGCACGCGAAAACGTGCCACCTCTTCGCACATCATGTGATCCTGATACAAATCCAGGTTTGCGGGAAAAATTTCAGAGTTGTCCGTAAAACGAGTTTTTGAACAGGAGAACATAATGTAACAGGAGGTGGCACGCGAAAACGTGCCACCTCTTCGCTCATCATGTGATCCTGATACAAATCCAGGTTTGCGGGAAAAATTTCAGAGTTGTCCGTAAATCGAGTTTTTGAACAGGAGAACATAATGTAACAGGAGGTGGCACGCGAAAACGTGCCACCTCTTCGTACCTCATGTGATCCTGATACAAATCCAGGTTTGCGGGAAAAATTTCAGAGTTGTCCGTAAAACGAGTTTTTGAACAGGAGAACATAATGTAACAGGAGGTGGCACGCGAAAACGTGCCACCTCTTCGTACCTCATGTGATCCTGATACAAATCCAGGTTTGCGGGAAAAATTTCAGAGTTGTCCGTAAAACGAGTTTTTGAACAGGAGAACATAATGTAACAGGAGGTGGCACGCGAAAACGTGCCACCTCTTCGCTCATCATGTGATCCTGATACAAATCCAGGTTTGCGGGAAAATTTTCAGAGTTGTCCGTAAATCGAGTTTTTGAACAGGAGAACATAATGTAACAGGAGGTGGCACGCGAAAACGTGCCACCTCTTCGCACATCATGTGATCCTGATACAAATCCAGGTTTGCGGGAAAAATTTCAGAGTTGTCCATAAATCGAGTTTTCGAACAGGAGAACATAACTTACCTGGAGGTGGCACGATTCGACGTGCCACCTCTTTGCACATCATGTGATCCTGATACAAATCCAGGTTTGCGGGAAAAATTTCAGAGTTGTCCATAAATCGAGTTTTCGAACAGGAGAACATAACTTACCTGGAGGTGGCACGATTCGACGTGCCACCTCTTTGCACGTCATGTGATCCTAATACAGCACCAGTTTTGCGGGAAAAATTTCCTCGTTGCCGTAAATCGAATTTTCGAACAGGAGAATATAACTTACCTGGAGGTGGCACGATTCGACGTGCCACCTCTTTGCACGTCATGTGATTCTAATACAGCAGCAAATTTGCGAGATCTCCTTTTTTTCCCATAACGTAATTTTTATCAAGGATTATAGTATTCAGTAGAGAATATTTTTTTCGCACGATTTCGCATGTGGGTATATGTGGGATGTATGGATAATGTAAGGGTTTTATTGAATACACATTGAATTTCTATTCACATTAAATGTTTATTTTCATTTTCATTATTTATACATTGACAATATTTTTTACTTTACAATTATACGACTTATTACTTATCGATATATTACAATATAATTCATTTGTATTATCTGTTAACTTCTAAAGATGATTTTCGATGATCTTCAAGTGTTGCCATTCCTTTGATACGTGAGAGTTCATTTACACGTAATGTTATAGATGATCTCCAGCGTTGACTGCCTTTATGTATTCTCAATATGGTTGGAAGTATGTTTCTCTCCTTTACATATTCGAAAAGGTTGTCCAATAAGCAAATCTCTTCTATGTTTTTCCTGTAAATCATAAATCAATTGTGTTAGAATTACGTTAATCTTATCAAATAAATTATTTTAAAGTGTTGTTACCTGCTGACGTTGCTCGCATAGTATTGTTAAATATGCAATCGAGTGCATTAAATTTAAACATTATCGTCACCAATGACATTTCGCTGTACAACAAATACATTGAGATAATGTAATACTAAAGGGAGTGTAATTTTGGTTTGATTGAGGGCCAAAGTTTACCTATATATGCCATTTATGGTTTTAATTTTACCTTGATAAATATAAGAGAAGAATAAGAATTTATTATACAAGTACGTTTTATTATTTTATTATAATGACATTCGATGCAAGATGCTGACAATAAAATAGGATCGAAATTTAATTTGTTACATTTAATATATATATATATGTATGTATTAATTATATATATATATATATATATATATATATATATATATATATATATGTTATTTATTTATTTATTGAGCAATAGTTTTTCGTTCTTATATCAAGTATTATAAAACGGTAATATTTACAGGTATGGATCAATTAAAAATAATTCACTTGACAATGTTCTTGTAATAATAAAAACGAAGCAATTATTACATAAAGGTAATTCTTTATTATTAGTAAGCGCGATTACTGCAGCGTACAAATACGTCAGTAGTCCAGTTTTTATTTTAATCTCTTTCTCTCTCTCTCTCTCTCGCTCTCTCTCTCTCTCTCTCTCTCTCTCTCTCTCTCATTCTCTCGCTCGCTTAGCATTTTCCATTTTTATTTTTTTCTTTTTTTTTGTTTTTTTTTTTAATTTGTTTTCTTTAAAACGGTATGCATTAAACGTCAAATCCAACAGCTCACTAATAATATATCGCCCCCTTTGAAAAATATAAATATCAAGCACAAGCAATCCATCTCGTCGATTTTTTTTAGCTACGTCATCATAACTTTCGTATCTATTCGTAACTCCCCCTTTTTCGTGTTTAATTTCATCCTCCCATAAAGCCAAATGGTCTCTCGTTGACTCTTAATATTAGTGACTATATATATATATATATATACACACACACATATATATATACATATACATATTTGCATATATATATATATGTATACATACGTATACGTATATATATGCATGTATATATTATAATTTTTAGTTTCTTTTTTTTTTTTTTTTTTTATTGTATCTCATCATTATATTATTCTCCTCGTCGTCGTCGTCGTCGTCATCGTTATCGTCATCGTCATCGTCATCGTCTCAGTCGTGAACTTATTACAGCGACTCGCACCTCAAACCCTTATTAAAGTCATCTTTATGGCGCATATGTGTTTTCATAATTAATATTGTCAAATCGGACCATAACTGAGAGACTCCGGCCGGCTCACAGCTTTATCTACTTCTCCATCGTTTTACAACAATATATTTTTAATGAACGAACGAACGTATTGATTGATTAATTAATTAATTATTTTACAATAGAGCGAATATAATAAGTGACAACTCTTCGGATACCACAATCGACGGATTTTATCTTATTTCTTTTTCTCTTTTTTTTTTTTTTTTTAAGTCCCTACCGAAAAAAAAGAACTTCGACGGGACGACGAAACTGGGCCCAATCGAAACTTGACATAAAATTCATACAACAATCTCATATCGTCCAATGGAAAATATACAATACGTTGTCTTCGTTATTTATTTCTTTTTTATTTCCTTTTTCCCTTTTCGAATGACCGTAAAAAGTTCGAGAAAATTCGATATGTCGCATAATTGTTTTCTTTATTTTTTTTTTTTTTTTTCGTTTCTAATGTTAATCAATACTCTTTTCTCTGTACGTGGATGTGTGTGTGTGTGTGTATGCGCGCGTGTCTGTCCGTCCGTCTATCTCTGTGTGTCTCTAATCGTAAAAAAATATGAAGGGTCTGTTGTGTAGAATCCGACTAAATTTTCGAATGACAAAACGTTTTAGAAATCAAAATATTTCAATTTTGCACTTTACGTTACAATAATAATAATAATGATGATGATGATAATAATAATAATAATAGTGATAATATTAATGATAGATAATAATAATAATAATAATAATTCGTTGATCATTATACTCAACTGAAAAATATAATTATAATGAGAGGATTTTTACATAAAAGAGAGATATAGACCCTCCATATTAATTAATCTATAAAATATTATTATTCTCGCGTTTCTATCTAAACACTATCTCTCCCCTCATCGTTTTATCCATAGGAATATTATCGTAATTCAAAAAACAAAAAAGAAGTCGTATTCAATCTTTCGTTAAAAGAGGTGTGTTTGCCAAAGACAAAAAAAAAAAAAAAGAAAATAAAAGAGCCAATAATAATGCCGGTCGCACACGGCGTTAAATTTATGGCACAATTATAAAATAGTATCTTCCTCTATACGTTTATCAAACTAATTAATCGTTAATATACATACCACAGGCATATCTCATTCTCTTATATATAAAAAAAATGTATATATGTATATATATATAAATGAAGATAAAAAGGAAGAACTACAAAATCGGCACGCTTTGCCATATAAAAAAAAAAAAAAAAAAAAAAAAAAAAAAAATATTAATCGAGAGATGAGATATACACTTGTGAAGACGAAACAAAAAAAAAAAATAATTTAAGACGATGTTGAAATTAAAAATTTTCACACGTAAACTCGTTTACCCGTTTATGATATAAGTAAAAGGTTAAAAAGTATAAAAAAAGTTGAAAAGAAAAGAAAAGAAAAGAAAAGAAAGAAAAATGATAGATCGTCCCTACGCGTAATATTTTTCTCTCTCTTTCTTTCTTTCTTTCTTTCCTTCCTTCCATCTTTCTATCTTAAAAAAGACCTCTCGTATATCCTTCAATTCGAATTTCACTTTCTCATTCCTGAGGAATACAGACTTATGGATGGTGTTTTTTAATCGATCGAAGGGAAAAAATTGAAATTTTATGGGGGAAAACGTTAATGTGGAAATAAATTTTCTCTCTCTCTCTCTCTTTTTTACTCTCTCGCGTCGAATTACAATGTCGTGTTTTAAATACAAATTAATATGGAACGTACGACGAATCATCGATAGCTACGACCAACAAAAACAAAAAACACCGGGCCATAATTCCATTAAATCCTCTTACAAGATGATCGCAAAGAGTAATTGTAAGTTGATAAAGAAAGAAAGGGGGTGGGGGATGGAGACGCCGCGCAAAAAACTACGGGGGGTTTTTTTTTTTTTTTTTTTTACAATTAGACGACAGAATTTGTTAGTAATCAAAAATAAATATTAGTCGAGTTCTTATTTCTCTCTCTCTCTCTCTCTCTCTCTCTCTCTCTCTCTCTCTCTCTCTCAATCTCTCTCTTTCTCGTTTTCATTTTCATTTTCATTTTCATTTTCATTTCTCGTTCGTTGACAAGTTAGTTACAATTCACTTTTCCTTTGCGGTAGCATACAATTTGACGGCACATTATTATGGTTCAATTTGAAATTCATGCATATACTCTTCGTATCATAAAGAAAAACATTCTTGCACGAGATACATACATATATATATATATATATATATATATATATATTATGCCCAGACTGACCATAAGGCTGATTTGGTATTTTCTTCGCAAATTGTCATTCTCAACTTATTTATTTACAAAACTACTTTTATAGTATGTGAGCTGTTCCTCCTTACAACATTCTCTTCTTCTCCTCGAACAAATTACAAATTACATTATATGCTACACAACCGTCAACAGTTGCAAATACTATGCAGGACGAAGGAATCATTTTTATGAAACTTTCGATCTAATACAAATTCAATTTGGAAATGTTAATAATTTTAGCCTTTGTTACGTTTTATATATATATATATGTGTGTGTGTGTGTGTGTGTGTGTATTAAAGAAATGAAAAAGGTAATAAGAAATGATTGCTTTTAAATTGTAAAATGGAGCGAGCTAAAGCTTAATTTATTTTCGCAATATAAATAACAACATTAATGACAGTTATCACTCTTGTGTCTTTTTAATACATTAATATATTTGACATACGTGAAAATTAATGATCCCCTCGTCTGCTTAATTTTTAACTGTTCGTAAAAGCCAATCGTACTAGATTTATAATAATAATAATAATAATAATAATAATAATAATAATAATAATAATAATAATAATAGTAATATTAATATTAATAATAATAATAATAATAATAATAATAATAATAAAAATAATATTAATTCACATATTTGTTTGTTGTTGTTTATGTTAAATCTAAAAAAGATGGAAAAAAAACATGTGCGAATCACATCGTTATATGCACTAGTAAGACAAGACTTTTTTTTTTTTTTTGTTAACATGAAAATGCGTTAATCCTGGCTCTCTCTTTCTCTCTCTCTCTTTCTCACACACACTCTCTCTCTCTCTCTCTCTCTCTCTCTCTCTCTCACCCCCTTGCAAAAAGTGAACATAGGAAAATGAATCAAACACGTTGTGATATATCAGTCATGCGTTCCCATTTGCAACACAGCAATAAGTTTTTACGTGATTACGAGATTACATGTCGAGAGTTTAATTCCGCACGAATATTTTACGCATCGGCAACAAACCGTTCCTATCAATTAGAGATATTGGTAATCTTTATGACACAAAAATCGGTGCTGAGATCAACGCTAAAGAAAATAATCATCGATGGACGAACGAGTAAAAGAAAAAAAAAATTTTAGAAAGGAAGGAAGGAAGATAGAACTAAATGAAAAATAAAAGAGAGAACGCGATATATGATGTGGAAATGGGAGCAGCGGGGGCGGGGGAGGGAATTTCTAACGACGTTGTTCGTTTGTAAAATATAATGCGATGGGGGGGGGGGGAAAAAACAGAAGAGGAAGACAAATAAAACAATTGATAAGATGGCGCATAATTAATGAAATTCGTAAAATAATTTTATATTAATCGAGTTCAACAGCACCGATCATCCGTCGTCGTCGTCGTAGGGGGAGTGAGGGGGTGGGGGTGTCTGTCTCCTTATAAAATTGACTAAGAACGCAACGTTTGCATTAATTTAATATGGGCCTGTATTAAAATAGTAACTATAAATAACGAAGGGCATATTCGTAGCATAATTTTTTTTTCTTTTCTTTTCTTTTCTTTTCTTTTCTTTTCTCTTTTTTTTTCTTTTTTTTTTTGTTTTCTTTTTCCATAGAGTGGACACACACTTGTGTAAAACTATATGACGAGAGGCATGTTCTTTTTGTTTGGTAAATTCACTTTTTTACCTTGCCAAAGACTGTCGTGTATCGTAAAGGCATCTATGGTTACTGTCAGATGCTTTGTGTGAACCTGGGAGAAACACTTCCCACCGGAATTATATCTAAAAAAGAAAAGAAAATAATAGGAAAGAGGTAATCATATTTTCGACGAACGAAAATCGAATATTGATTTAATTTTTGTAAAAAAAAAAAAAAAAAAAAATAAATAAATAAAATAAAACAAAAAAAAATCTCAACAACAACGAGAGCATTGTCGTTGTTGATCGTCGTCGACAAAAAAAGAAGAAGAAGAAGAAGAAGGAGAGGAAAGTAAAAAAAGAAAAAAAAAAAAAAAAGAAAAATACAAAGAAACATAAAAAAAAAAATAACAATAATAATAATAGAGATTAATGATCGGTTTGATATTTACTTAAAGAACTTATCAAACATTTTATCGAAGACTTGTTTCGGCCCGGTACCATACAACTTCGATACTTCCTCACGATCTGGACAATATGAGTAGAGAGCACGGAACTGGCACCCAGCATCTCGGAACAGTATTAGAAAATGTTTGCTCTCCGATCTTGCTATTTCGTCTAATACTTTTCTCTTGGCCTCCTTGTTAACCGTACCAGGGAACACGCAATACTCGACGGCATTCAACATAATGCCACGGTTCGATTTAGTCGTAGGCTGTTTGTACAATCTTGGACCTTCGAATGGGACACGCAAAGACAAATATTTTATTTTTTTTTTTGTTGGGAAAAAAAAGAGATGAACGATCAAAAAAAAAAAAGGTTATGTTCGTTCGATGAAATAATATAAATTTACCGCTGTAATCCATCATCGAACTTGGCGTACTGCTGATGTCGCTGCTACCATCGTCGAAGACTCTTCTCTTCGTCATCAGACCGGGTGGCAAAGATCCAGGACCCGATGGCGATGGAAGATGTCTCATACTGCCCATCCCAGGACTAGGTGCACGTCTAGGTGGTGTTGCTCGACCCAATCCGCTATCCGTATCTGTGTACCGACACATCATACCGTCTTGATCACTACTCGAACCTGTGAACGCAAGCTCGACGTATGAAGATAGAAATAAATGACGGCAAAGAAGAAAAAAAAATAACTGACATATATACGTCGACTTATTCCATATTGAGAGAGAGAGAGAGAGAGAGAGAGAGAAGAAAAAAAAATGAGAAAAAAAAATTTACAAAGTGAAGAGCGTCACTTATAAATTTTCCAGAAAGAGCCTTTATATTGTTGTTATTATTATTATTATTATTATTATTATTATTATTATTAATATATTAATATTAATATTATTATTATTTTTTTTCTTGACCCATCCAAGCGAGAAAGAATACGGAATAAGAATTTGATAAAGTCATTGAACTCTGTTAGCTCTAAGTAAATTGAAAAGATATTATATTATTAGTCACTTGTTAGACTTACGAGAGACAGAGATTTGATAACCTGCACACTTCAAAAATATCCATCTTCATTAGCTTGCGTCCAAATTATGTATAGAAAAATCGCTTAACATATATACGAAGCTTTTATAATGATGATACTATTTTATACGTATTCCTCTCGTACTATTTCTCTTCGATTAAAATCAAATTTATTACCTTCGTACGATCTAATGATAATAAACTTTTTTTTTTTTTTTAAACGAACGTAACTACTGCTTTACGCTAAAGTAACTAATTTTATCTGCGGGTATATCAATCGATTAAGACTAGCGTACGATTTTTTTTTTTTTTTCATGAACTCTCGAATTCTATCTACAATTAATTTCATTATTTAACATTCGAAATTTCACTTATTGTGAAACCTAGTACTGCCGACGTTCTATATAATCTTCTTATTTACAACATTAAACAGACAAGATTAGTATACCAAATTCATCAACGCTTCGATCTATAAAAAAGCACTTAGCAACAAGGAACGATCGTAATTACTAAATCTAATAATAATTCGAAGCTAATAACTTTCGTGAATTTGCTATACCTTTAATGAATACCATAATAAAACACACCTGGAAATAAAAACAAATAGGAATAGTATTTTATATCTGAGAAAATAGTGATAGAGGATAATTGATAATGACAGAAGGACTCTCAGAATGTGAGTCAAAGTGAGAGAGGTTTTCTTTCTTTTTTTTTTATGGGAACTGGAGCCACCAACAATAATCTGAAAAGACACTTAAAAGAGACATGTACCCATAACCAGTGCTGTACAACAATAATAAGCCCAAGATAGAAGCCTCAACTGAAAAATTATCTACAAATAGCAAAATGAAATTGAATGACAATACGGTCAAAGTTACACCGATATAACGCGATCGATTCGAATCCTAAACGATGATACTACAACTACGAATCGATCGAATTATTTTAAGCACGAATCGTTGAAGTTCTCGTATGAAGACAAAACGGAAAGAAAAGAAAAGAAAGAAGAAAAAAAAAAAAGAAAAAAAAAGAAAAAGAAAAATATTGTTAAACCTGTAAAACTATAGAAAGAAATTGAACGACGATATCGGTGTAACTTTGACGGCATACAAAACGTGATTTGTGTGTGTGTGTGTGCGCGTGTGTGTGTGCGTGTGTGTGTGTAACGTTCGTGCGCGTGTGTGAATTATCATTGCCACCAAATAGTGCTTCCACCAATCTGCCACCATGCTAACGCTACATGTGCGTGATCGCTATTGCCTACCACAAATAAAATTAGAAAAAAACGGCTTTGTGGGACACATTTAAATAAGACAAATTGCACATGATAGATAAAAACTGGGGGGCGGCGGCGACGGGGGGTGGGTTGGGGTGGGGTGGGGTGGGGTGGGGTGGTTGGAAAGAGGGGCAACGGGCGTTGGTGGTCATGGGGGTTTGTGGATATTTAACGATATTCCAAGTCACTTTTGGTGCTTCTTACCACACAAATTCATCAAGGAATTAGATTTTCTTCCCTTAAAGTTTTGGTAAGTCGGGTATTTAGGCCTGCCTCTAACCTGTTGCTGAGGCTCCTGCACATCTGCAATAATGCAACGTTTACCTTGTTACACTTAAAACGCCATTGTACGACGATCGGGGATAAAATAGTAGTAGTAGTAGTAGTAGTAGTAGTAGTAGTAGTAGTAGTAGTAGTAGTAGTAGGGGGAGGGGTGTGGATGCTTCAATCGTACGTCATTTGCATCATTGGGGCAGGGGGTGGCGGCGGAGGGCGAGAGGCGAGGGTTGGGGTTAGGGTTGGGGGGGTTGAATGAGACTACGAATGCTACGAGCCATGTCCGCTGGGTATATTTTATATATTTATATATATATATATATATATATATATATATATATATATATATCGAAAACTCAAGTAGCCGGTGCATTATTGGTGCAGAATAATGGTTGCGTTCCAACTGAAAATATATAATAAACACTATCTACCACGCAAAGGCGCTACATCGAAAAGGAAGACGAGAAAGAAAAGAGAGAGAGAGAGAGAGAGAGAGAGAGAGGGAAGAAAAAACAAAAAAATAAATAAATAAATAAATAAAACAGGAAAAAAATCCATTAATAATTCATACCCACTCAAATAACCTTGTTCGATATAAGAGTCATTTGGAGAATAATCAAAAATGTATAATTGTCTAATTAAAAACGTACAACATTATATCGTAAGACTTGTAAATACGTAGAGAATATACGCCCATACCAGTGAGAGAGAGAGAGAGAGAGAGAGAGAGAGATAGATAGAGAGAGAGAGATAGAAAGAGAGAGAGAGAGAGAGAGAGATTACACATCCTGCAATGAATCTACTTTCGTCAAGCAAAAACGTTTAAGAAAGAAAGAGAGAGAAAGAGAGAGAAAGAAAGAGAGAGAGAGAGAGAGAGAGAGAGAGAGAGAGAGAGAGAGAGAGAGAGAGAGAAGAAAACATAACTTAGCATTCTTCATATAAACGATATATCGAACCCACCTCTCGATGTTTTGTAGGAACCACGTCTTCCAAGTTGCTTAACGCTTCGACAGGGGGATGAACCTCTACCGTCGTCCGGTGAATCTACGGAAGATACTAAAAAAAAAGAAAAAAAATAGGGGGTGGCGCTATTAAAAAATCTCGGTGTTCCATCGGTCAATAATAATTTACGAGTACGAACTAATTTTAACTATAAACTATAACGAATATTACTTTACCAATATCGAGGGTATAATTATCCAAGATAGAAACGAACGATATCAAACATGCACGACTAATATGTTTACAGTTAAAAAATAAGAATAAAAAAAGAAAAAAAAAAAGAAAAACAAAAAAAAAAACAAAAAAGGAAACGAGTGCAGTGACAATCAAAAAACAAACAAACGAATAAATAAATATAGAACAACGAACGAACAACTCGTTTAAGTGCATATACAATGTTAGGCCAATAATAATTCATTCAATTAACGATTAAAATTAATTGTTCGATCATCGATGCAAGGTCTTTCTACGATCGAACGATCTTTATTAACTTACAAAATCATTCAAATATATTAACTCGAACATTTTACCAATTACAAGACCGTATAGATTCGAGTTCATTTTCTGTCCGTTGACAAAACCAATCATCCGATCGAATAATTAATTTAATCGTGTCACGTTGTTGACGTCGATGCAAATAAAATAAAAATATATATATATATATGATAGTATATAATTTGTCAATGGTATTTAATTACGTCGCGTTAAAAGTATACTATCGCGGTGTATATATATATATATATATATATATATTTACCTTTTGTCTGTATATTTTAAAAATGTGTTCATTATTATAAAGACGTGTATATATAAATATATATATATGATTACAAGATGTTGAGATCTTATAATCAATAGTCTTTTTTTAAGTTATTAAAAGATGATGTCGTTCAACAACGTTCGATTGAAAAGTGCGATAGTTATTTGTATATATATATATATATATATAATTTCGTTCGGTGCAACTTATTTAGATAATGCAAGGTGGAGGAGGTGTGTGTATAGGTGCATACCCCTGAGGCTGCCGCCCCGATAAAGGGGGCCGGAACGTCGATCATCAACAAGGTGAGCAGCAGTAAGACTGTCCTGCGAGCCTCGGTAGTAGTCTCGCCTCATCGTCGGAGAAGTCAGCGACGCTATAGTAAGTGTGTTAGTGCACAACAACAACAACAACAACAACAACAACAATCAGCTAGAATTTTCTTTTGCTACTCTAGTTTCGCTTTAACAGTATACTCACACACATGTGTGTGTGTGTGTGTGTGTGTGTGTGTGTGTCATTCGGATATCAAAAAAAAAAGAAAAGAAAAGCAAAAAAATAATTTTTATATAATCGTGATTAATCATTTCGTACGAATATCGAACGATATTATTACGCTATCGATTATGGCGTAACGTGGTAGCACAGATAAGAAAATTTTTAGCGTCTTGGTCACGTGAGCTGGGTGAGATTACTCGTGAGAATAATTTTAATCGAGAGAAATACCAACAAAAAAGAAAAAATAAAGAAAAGAATAGAAATAAAAAGAAAGGAACAAACAAACGAAAGTACAATATTGGCTTCGCCAAAAAAAGAAAAAAAAAAAAAAAAAAGACAAAAAGAAAAATCAAATATATCTTTTATTCGAATCTTCGCCATGCATAGAGATTATATATATATATATATATATATATATATATATATATATATATATATATATATATATATATATGTATATATATATGCAACATTACAACATTAAGGTATTGGTTACTAATCATTAGATTATTACGATATGGGTGAACAATAATACACATGTTGCAACATCGATTATGTACTATCACTTTTCAGAGACGTGAGTATGTATAAAATTTCATTATGGTAAGTAATTAGGAAAGATACATAATTAATTGATACTCCTATCGGTGAATATACATTCCGACATTCCTACGTACGTATTTATACATAATCTCATCTCTAAAAAGAAAAGAGAGCGAGCGAGAGCGAGAGAGAGAGAGAGAGAGAGAGAGAGAAAAGAAAAGGTAGAAAGAAGGACCAGAAAAAAAAAAAAAAAAAAAGAAAATGACACGAAGAAATCATCGTAGGAACGATTTCGATGCAGTCTCGAATAAATTGATAGGGACACACCTACCTGTGCTCAAATTAGAGGAAGAACCTTTCTTTCCACGACTAGGCGTTAGAGCTCCGGAATCCAATTCCGTACCAGCGTCTACGTGAATTGTCTTTGGTCGTGGACGCGTCGTTGCAGTCTTATTACGTAATTTGGTTGGTTTAATCGCGTTCAACAATTCCTTGTCGATGACTTTTCCCTGAGGGATCGAACGGTATAGAGATACGATGTAGAAAAAAAAAAAAAAAAAAAAAAAAAAAGTACCTGATAATTAACAAATTATATAATTTCAATTTCTAACATGCTTACTTCTCTTTCGGCCTCCTCGATGGCCTTCTTAACTTTATACTGTTCCAATATGTTCGCCCTCCTCTGTCTCTCCTCCTCCTTCTTACGTGCCCTCTCCTCTGCTTTTAATTTCTCTTGTTCCCTACGCGCCTGTGCCTCGGCCTCCTTACGTTCCTTCATCTCCTCTTGCTGTTGCCTTCTCTGCAGAGACAGCAACATTATACGTTCCTTCTTCCTTTCCATCTCGTCCAATGAATTCTAAAATGAAAAAGGAAGAAGAAGAAGAAGAAAAAAAAATTAAAGTTTAACTCGCGATTGATTAATTAATCCGTCCCATCCATCCATCGATCGATCGATCCATTCATCGATCATAAAACAATTTTAAGTATCTTTTACTTTGACATACATTTCATTTATATATTTATATATAATATAATATTATATTAAATAATTATATTGGATAATTATATTAAATGTAATATTGTATACATTATATATATATATATATACATTTAGTAAAGGAGATACTAACCGGATCGGGATTAGTTAATTGTTTTCCAATAACCAAACCGGCACTACTCGACTGACGACCACCATTACCACCATCGGTACTACCGTCACGTTGTCTCTCCCTCTGACGTTCCCTTTCCATTTCCTTTTGCAATTCTCTGTCCCTCATCTCTTGCCTATGATATTCTCTCTCCTCGGCCTGTCGTTGCCTCTCCCTCTCTAAATCTCTATTATGCGACGCCGACTCCGCGTGCTTTTGCCTCTCGTTAATAACGCCAACGGGCGGCGATTCCGTACGTACGGCGTAATCCTCGTGTTCCATGTAAGAAGACACGTTTCTTTCCTAGAAAAAAAAAAAAAATAAAAAATAAAAGAAAATAAATAAATAAATAAAAAAAAAAAAAGGACGACGATCGTACGCAATTACGACTTATTTTTTTTTCTATTATTTTATTTTTTTCAACGCTCGGGAACCATCATTGGCGCGCCCATGTAACTTTTCCGAAATAAAACAAAAAAAAAAGTAAAAAAAAAAAAAAAAAAAATATAAAAAAAATATAAAAAAAAAAAAAAAATAAAAAAGGACGACGATCGTACGCAATTACGACTTATTTTTTTTTTCTATTATTTTATTTTTCCCAACGCTCGGGAACCATCATTGGCGCGCCCATGTAACTTTTCCGAAATAAAAAAAAAAAAAAAAGTAAAAAAAAAAATAAAAAAAAAATAAAAAAAAAAATAAAAAAGGACGACGATCGTACGCAATTACAACTTATTTTTTTTTCTATTATTTTATTTTTCCCAACGCTCGGGATCCATCATTGGCGCGCGTATGTAACTTTTTCGAAATAAATAAATAAATAAATAAATAAATAAATAAATAAATAAATAAAAAAAAAAGAAAAAAAAAGAAAAAATCATTGACGATTTACCTTCTTCGGGGACGTTCTTTTGACTCTAAGGGTAGGTTTCGGTTTCTTAGGCACATCGTTATCGAATGAAATGTAGAAACCCTTCTCGCCGGCGTCCGTGGGATCGAGGGGTGTAACTTCCGGTGTTCTGGATGGGGAGGGGGTTGCTTCTCTGAGAGACGGATGTGGTTGAAACGAATTGCGCGATATCGAGGGCCTCGTAGGGGATGGTATCCTATAGGTTCGACTACCCGACGTTATGTGCAAACCACGTATACCTTGTACCACCTCGTCGTCGTTACCTAAAAAAATTTTTCAACGTCGTTCAATTGATCGCATTAAAAATTCGATCGTTTTCGATTTTTCTTCTTAATTATTATTATTTTTTTTTTTTTTTTTTTTTTTTTTATATAAATCGATATACGAATATACGTGTATTAACCAATGAACGATATATTCTGCGGTTTCATATCGTCGACGGGCGGTGCTGGTACGGGCGTGTGCAAGGTCGCGCATTGCCTCTTTTCGGTTGGACTCTCGCAGGTCATCGGAATATGATGATGTACGACGTTCGGCCTTTTATTCGATTCCGGGCTTTCGCTCATCAATTGGCTTATCCGATGTATCTGTTATTACACGGCAGAGGATCGTACGACGATTAATTAAAAAAAAAAAAAAAAAAAAGAATAAAAAAATAAATACAATAAATTGTAATTATTATTATCACCCACACACACCATCCTTAACTTTTCTCACCCTTCGGGTATATACCCCGGTTAACGAAAATAATAATAATAATAATAATAATAATAATAATAATAATAATAATAATCAACATCATAATTATTATTATCGCTTACGGCGTTACGATGTTGCGGACTGGCTGTCGTCGATGCTCCTCCGGTTTGATTGAAAAGCGAGGCTGACGTTGGATACGCCGAAACCGGCTGATTCATTTGATTGTTACAAAGACTATGATCGCCGCCATTAAGGTACCTCGGCTCCTGGGACGACGTATTAGTAGTTTCGTGAAATATAAAACCCTTTTGTTGAGACGAATGATGGGTATTCCAACTTCTCGCGTCTTGATACAGGCGCATGTTGTTGTTGTCTTGTTGGTATGCTACGAAATCGAGATATTTGGAAAATATTTCAATGGAGAGTCGTCGAATGGTTAAGGGAAAAAAAAAAAAAAAAAAAAAGAAGAAGAAAGAAAATAACGACGAGTAACGGGGACGAATGAATGGAATTTAAAGATAGATCTTTTAATAACCGGTTGTTTGTGGATTGAATCGAGAATCGATCGATTGTTGATGATATCCGACGTTCATTTCGTTCGCTAAATTCTGATTTGTCGGTGGCGGCAGTGGTTGTCCCCACGTTCTCCTCTGTAACTGCGGCTGATCGTGCAAATAAAACTGTGACTGTTGAGAATCCTGTATTCTCGGATTTAACGTGCTCATCGGAGACATACCGTAAGACTAAAAGGAAAAAAGAAAAGCAAAAGATGAAGATGAAAATGAAAATGAAAATGATAATACATCAAAATAAAGAAAGTACGAGGAGAAAAATTGATCCAAACGATTCATTAATATATCTTACTTGCATATGCTGCTGCTGCTGACTAAGGCTTTGCAACTGTTGCAATTGCTGTTGGATTTGTTGCTGATGCTGTGTTATTAAGTGTTGCTGCTGTATTTGATTTTGTTGATTAGCTAAACGCTGTATATCGGCCTGTATTTCGCTGAGGCTGTTATTCATTCTGTATTAAATATATATATATATACATACATATATATATTAATAATAATTACGTTCTTACGATAAACATAATTGTAACATATAAAATCATATATATATATATATATATGTACATCGAAATATATAATTAAAAAATATATATCGAATACTAACAGTGATATAGATTGATGATACTGTTCTAGATCCATATTTTCTATGTCCGGAGTACGTCTTGTTTCGATAAACGGCGCGTTACCATCTTGCTCCAACCATTTATGCTCTACATCCCGAACGTCTTCGCTGATTTCCTGCATATATCATCATAACTTTAAATAATTCCTTCGCGATATCGCCGATATGGCCTCTGAATAATCTATCATACGAAAGAATGAATTATTATTTATATTATATATATATATATATATATATATATATATATATAAATTAATATATTAATATAAATTATATATATATAAATATATATATATATATATATATAAATTACAATATGTCAATCTTGAATATTCTCTATAAAGTATAATTAGAAAAAAAAAAAGAGAACTTAACGAACTTGAAATATTACAAATTCATGTGTAATTCACGTTGTTTATTGTATTCTCTAAAAATAAAAAAAATAAAATAAAAATAAAAAACAAAAATTAGATGACGACACTCGTGGTTAAATATCTGTCAAAACGTATTAACACATTTATTAATTTGTTCGATCAATATTTCGTATTACTGTACAAAAACGCAACGATAATTATTAACACAATTAAATCTAAATAAATAAACAAATAAATAAATAATAAAATTGGTGATAAGTATCCTAGATTGAGAAATGCCATTGTGGGATAAATCATTATATTAAAGCAAGAGAGAAAATACGAAAAGGAAGAAGAAGAAAAAAAAAAAAAAAAAAGAAAAAGAAAGAAATCAAATCATATACAGAACATTCATACGAACAATATTACGCACACAATCCCCAATAAATTTTACCATTTGTTAATGTTAAAACAAAAATTACAACAGAGAGTAATGAGAGGAAAATATATAATCGATGTGAATAAATATATGCTTGCGATTAACATACGACACATTTTTCTCAAGAGTGTTTAGTACTGCATCATGCACTTCAAAATTACATGAAACTTTAAAAATGGTATACAGGGATTCCGGAGGGACAGGGGCAGGGGGCAGGGGGCAGGGGGGCGGGTGGGTGGGCAGGGAGGGAGGGAAAAGAGGAGAAAATTGTTATAATATTCACAATTAAAATATACTTGTATTTTGTTTCGTTTTTCTTCGAGTACTCGCTATTTATTATTATATCATCTAAAGAAGCACAAAATGAATTAAATTCGATTTGTTATAGAAGAAAAAAAAAAAAAAAAGAAAAAAAGAAGAAAAATAAAAGGAGCGAACGTTCCCTACTAAGAAGTAATATTATAAAAAGCAATCATACGCTTTAGAAAAAAAAAAAAAAAAAAAATTTTGGTTTAATTCTTTCATTCCCTTTCTTATCACTTTTAAATGACGCCAATAACGACCGTGATAATGGAACTACTATTATTATTATTATTATTATTATTCGATTCATATGCTATGCTATGCGTGAGTAAAAGTAAAAAGAAAAAATAAACAAAAAATAAATAAATAAATAAATAAAAATTGGATTGATATACTTTGAAGCCATACCAGAAGCGCATATTAATCGTTTCCAAAAAGAAATAAAGAAAAAAAAAAAAAAGAAAAAGAAAATAGTATCGCTGCATTACATTTTCCAAGTTTTTGCCTGGAGTGAGTGAGAGAAAGAGATAGAGAGAGTGAGAGAGAGAGAGAGAGAGAGAGAGAGAGAGAGAGAGAGAGAATCTTTTATGGTGTAGTAGTATCGTACCTTGAGCGAGAAGGGTCTCTGTGGTTTTTCTTGAGAGGGTTGTTGGGGTACAGGATTGGCCTCAGACACACTTGTTGGGGTCTCCCCCGAAGATGCAGAGGTTACTGGGGTGGGGGGACCAATTTCTTCCGGACTGTCCCCCCCAGATGTTGACGAGGAAGGAGACTTTACCTTACCCTGCAACCAGCCCAACCAGCGTGCCTTGTTAAGTACCTCAGTGTCCGCCACCAACCACCCGTAACACCATGGAAGAAGTGTGTTGTGTGTCCAAATAACCGAATTATTTTTACGTTCAAGCATTTAAAAAGAGCCAAAGCTTTATATTTATAATAAATAAAAGTTCTTGCACAAATCATATCTCTCTCTTTTTTCTTCATCTTTTTTTTTTTTTATTATTCTTTTTTATATATATATGTGTGTGTGTACAGCTAATTAACTACGTGTGCGCAAACTCTCTAAATGTTCATTTGAAAGATATTTGATGGATAAGAAAAAAATGAGCACAATTAACGATGCGATGGCTCAAACTAAGAATTTAATTTAACTTTAAATTAAAAGAGAAAAAAAAAAAAAGAAATCGTAAAATCCACAACGATATTTATCAACGTTTACACGGCATTTTTAATTCTGCGCCATTGCGATTATTTCTAAGCAAAAATGATACGCGATTATATCAGATGTTTTTGAAACCGATAATGTCTCTATGATAATAGACTAAGTACGATATAAATAAAATGCTTGACTTCTTTTCTCTCAGTTATATACATCAATAAGAAATAATTCTCAAACATGCATACCAGCACCTTAAAAACAAAAATGAATGAATAAAAAGAGAACGATGCATATCTCACAAGTTCATACTTTTGTTCCAAACGTTTTATATACAAACTATATTAATTAAGACAACAAAATAATTCGTACAAGCGGTAATACTAAAATAACGAAAGGAATATAAATCTTGAATCTTGTTATATATACATATACATATATATATATATATATATAAAAGAACAAGATCAATGTGCATCTCAGAATATGCACTTACCACCACGAACAGCTGAAAGACGAGAGAAAAAGGATAGTATTAAAAATAATATTATTATTACAAATTATTACTTGGGGAATAACGCGGAGAGAAATGGAGAGGAAATAAATCGTAACGCTGAAGCAAAATTTGTATAATGAAAAAAAATTTAGATTGCATAATCTATGAAACAATGACAATGAAATAAATGAAATGATTAGCGAAGAAGATACGTTTTGCAGCTTTTTACCTCAACCAAATGGCATATTTATATACTCCAAGCTTATATTTTTCTATTAATATATATATATACTTCTAGGTCGTACGAAATGCAATATGACAAATAAAAATAATATCTACGAATAGCAGTAAAAAGAAAAAAAAAAAAAAAGTTTAACGAATCATTCCGCGTCAATCATTGTACTCTTTAAACTCTATGGACACTTTGATTCATAGTGATCATGAAATATTCATTGTCGTGAAAATAGAATGATTGACGAACGATTTGACCGTGCTCAATAATACTACACCATACATACATATATGTATGCGTTAATGTTATACATACATACATACATACATACATATATATATATACACACTTTATGCAAAACACAAATATAGGATGACGAAGTGACGAAGAAAAAGAAACACTAAATTTGTTTTTCGATTTTTGCTGATTATAATATATCTATATGCATTGATCTATACTAAACACCCGTGCCTAAATTTTCAAATGAATTATATATATATATATCATCGA
>OU964982.1:3774631-3844631 GCA_918808275.2 Dolichovespula sylvestris
AAGATACAAAAAAAAAAATAAAAAAAAAAAAGAAAATGGACGTTCGTATAACGTAAGTAATTGCCTGCAATGGCAATTAAAATTCCATGGAAAAGAAAAGTATATAATATAACACAAATTATAGAACGGGTAAGTCCGATACAATATGTATGCCAGCCTTCACCAAAATACTTTTTTAAACAATTAATTTTTCCACCACCCAGAGATATTACACATACAGAGAGATAGAGAGAGAGAGAGAGAGAGAGAGAGAGAGAGAGAGAGAGACCGGGGTCATTTTGACCCCGATATAAAGTTGTTGGGTCTAGATATATATATATATATATTATATTATATATATGTATGTATAGATATAGGTAGGCTGTCAACATGATCGAACGTATCTTTCCAAATTGGAAGTATAATCCATAGGGAAATCATGTGCTTATTATACATTGAACGTCTACGTACCATCCAAGAATTGCATTGCCCTTTCCTCCCCAGGATATCGCACGCATTTTGCTGGATGTATTTCCAAGACGTTGTACATGTCCGCCAAAAAGACGACCAAATTCGGTTTCATGGATCTGTCGAACGATATCCAAAAAAAAAAAAAAAAAAAATAAATAAAAGATATATATATTTCGTCGAGTTCGTCAAATGAAAAAAAAAAAAAAAAAGGTTACCGTTTAAAAAAATTTTAACAGTTACTCACCCTCTCATATACGTGACGTCCTCAGGCTGCATGTGGAAAATGGAGTAGGGTAGGCATCTGATACAAAAGGTATGCACCAACGAAAGATTGTGCAAGGCATCGGCGACGGATGGTCTTTTTGAGACCCTGATGTCCATCCAATTCAATTCGCCAGGACAATAAAAGGCAACGACGGCCGCGAGTCCAACGCCATCGCAGAGAGATTGGAAATCCTTGGCGGCTGGCAGTTCTGGTAATCTTGTCTTATCGCCGGCTCCTCCTCCACCTCCACTTCCACCTCCACCCTCCTCGGTTTGAATCTTTGCTATCAGAGCGCGCGAAGCGTGGCTTATCCAAAGTAAAAGTCCCCTCTCGTGATCGTTCGGCACCTCTACGTCGGCTTGGGGATCGAATCTACGTATAGCCGAGACTACGCGATCCCCGGTAACAACTTCCTTCGCGTACAATGCCATCAAGCCCTCTATCACAGCCATATGCGCGGACTAAAAAGTTTTAAGAGATTAAAAAAGAAAAAAAACAAAAAAAAAAAACAAATCAAAAATAAACTGTAACGATATCGCGTCACGAACGTCGACGACGACATCGAACGAACGAACGAACGAACGAATGTCGTTCGTTAACATCCGTTCGTCATCGGGATATGACATTCATATTATCATTAATTTAATTTTTCTTTTTCACTTTACCATTTTGATCGGTGAATTTTGTATGAGAATCGTTTCGGTCAGCTGAGTATTGTTCGATTCGGCAACGTTAACGCCCTTCCTCGCAAGCGCTTGGAGTATACCGCAATGATTCTGATTGTGATAATTTGGATCAGAATATATGTTCGCCAAAGCGAGACAGTAGAGTTCCGCATTGGAGAGAGCATGGACGATCTGAGGCTTCAGGTGTTCTTGATCCTAAGGGGAAGAGAGGAGGAGAACAAAATTGGTCAAATATTAATACCCACAACGAGATAGAGAGATTAAAGGAAAAAAGGGAGACAGGCGGACAGAGAGTGAGGGAGAGAGAGAGAGAGAGAGAGAGAGAGAGAGATTCAAACGTAAAATAAAAAAAAAAAAAAAAAAAGAAAAAAAGAGAAAGAAAATGACGACGAGGTTGAGACACTATGATATCATTACACATAACCAGAAATTCCCATGAACAACAACGGATTGTATCGCAAAGACGATGGAAAGTGAAAATAGAAAAACTGCGCTAAACTATCGATCCGTATATACCGCACAACGGTCTCTCTGTGCGACTGAATGAAACGCAATACCGCAAGGGATTCCATCACCTCTACACGATGCGACACCCTCTGACGACCACACCACACACAGCATAAGAAGAGAAACATCAAAAAAGAATAGAGAACGTGGCCGAGGAATAAATATTGACTGCAAGGACTCGTAATATCCGGCCTGAAAATAAGGGACACGAAAAACAAAAGAAAAAAAATCTCGACGAGGATGACGAGGACGAATAATACAACCCACGAAAGGAAATACATATACTCTTACAATATATATATATATATTCTCCTTAAAAAAAAAAAAAAAAAAGAAAAAAAAGAAAAAGAAAAAAAGTCCCCAGAATATATTTATCAATTTGGAATTTATATATATATATATATCGTACGATCTATACAATGATTTTAATCGAATATCGCCATCTTCCATAGATCGTTTACGATCTATATATTACATAGATTATCATCCATGCATCCAATATTCCAAATAATCGTTTATTACCTGATAATTAAGCGACGAGGATAATTAATGGTCTCGAGAATATGCTTGTTTCCTTTTGGGATTCGTTGAACGATAATAATTTTTATCGTATTTACCATAGGAATTAATATATATACATATATATACATATTTTTTTTTTTTACAAATTCACGATTCTATATGATCCGATATCGTACGTAATTAAATCGGTAATATCTCAAGCCCCAATCGACAATATCCGTACTAAATGTTTCGATTAATTTGACGAAGATGCAATAAAAAATAAATAAAAATAAAAATAAAAAAATAAAAAAAAAAAGAAAACAATGGCGCGGTTAAAAAGAAAAGAGAAAAGAAAAGAATTCTAGTGCAATCAGGAGAATAAATAAAGATAAATAATGCGAATCTTTATCATCCACTAGCAGCAGCAGCAGCATCGAGCCAAGGTTAAAGAGAATGTGCAAGGAGTAATTAATGATTCCCTTTGATTCTTCGATGAATTTGAAACGAGGAGAATTTACATACCAATCGATTCGCGTTTTCTATACACGTAGATAATATTTCTACGATGCTGAACCCGGGTTACAGAGAAACAGTCAGAAAACGATCAATTATCGGACGATGCTCGCGGCTGGCTCTCTCTTTCTCGCGGGTGAATGAGAAAGAGAAAGAAATAAAAAGAGAAATAGAAACACGAGAGAAAGATAGAAAGGAGGAAGGGAGAGATAGCTGCAACGTGATAACGACCTCCTGGAGATCAGCCAGGATCCTCTTACCTCTCTCTTTTTCTATCTTTCTCTCACTTAAGAGCCGAACTATAATCATCAACGCATTAGAACTTTACCTCTTGCTTGGCAATCGAAACACAATAGAAGGAAGAATGTTACATTGTTTCGAAACTTTTTCATGATTTATTATAGCGCAATAAAAAAAAAATAATAATAATAATAATAAAAAAAAAGAATATATATATAACTTCGTTTAAGAATAAAAAAGAAAGGAGGAAGGAAAGAAAGGAAAGGAAAGGAAAGGAAAGGAAGGAAGGAAGGAAGAAAGGAGAAAAGAAAGGGACGAAAATAAAACCCACAGGATATATACAGGGTGATCCGTAAATAATCGTAACGGTCGTACATACGTGTGTTTTATAATCGTTTTTCTTCGTTGGATAGTTTCCATGATAAACAAAAAAAAAAAAAAAAGAAAAAAAAATTTGCAAATGCACGTAAAAGACGAGGTTTCTGATATAAAAAGATAAACGAATTTAATATTTTCTTTTGTTTTTGGTCGTTCGTAAAATGTTTATCAAATCGCTTGGATATAACGGGTAAAAAGTATTCATTTCAATAAACATTATTTACGGACAATTCGTATAATTTCGTGTACACCCTATAGAGACAATAAGGAGGGAGAATCGAGAGAAATTTAATGTTCCATGAAGTTCAGAGACTCGTTTCTTCGTGGGAGAGTTCGAACTTTCATTCGAGGCCGATTCCAAAGAAGAAGAAGAAGAAGAAGAGGATATTTTCGAGAAACGAAATATTACAATCTTCGAGAGCAATTAGGGAGATAATTAATGATGGTAAGGAAATGACGATGTTGATTTCGAAACTTCGATATTTCATTGATATGGAATGAAACGATAGAGAGGGAGATAGAGATAGATAGATAGATAGATAGATAGATAGAGAGGAGGAGAGAAAGTGCAATAATTCATTTCTAAATAAATACTTCTAACCTTATGTCGACGAAACGATGATAAATTCAGGAAATACAACATGTTCGACAAGTAACACTATATCTATATATATATATATATGAATGTATGTACAAGCCAATGATTACGAAAGTGATCCAAGTTAAATAGTTTTATTTCTTTCTTTTCTTTTCTCACTTTTCTTTCTTCCTTTTTTTTTTTTGCGATACTCGACCTTTTTGGCACGAATCAATGAAAAATTATTTTTCTATAAATAACGATTACAAAAAAAAAAAATTACATTTATTCTCGAAGGAAGATAATTCTTTCAACGTGATTTAATAAACTTAAAAATTCTTTTCTTTTCTTTTGTTTTTTTTTTTTTTTTCAATAATAGCACGTTCGCGCGATTAAATACGTCAGTTTAATATCTCACAAATGACTTGCAATTAAATCACGTTAGTAATCATCGGCTGTCCGTCCATAAAAGGTCGTTGAACGAAAATAGGAAAAGAAAAGAAAAGAAAAACACAGATTTCCTATATCCGATAAGAGCTCGAAATGATGACGACGACGAGAATGATAATAATAATAATAATAATAATAAAACTCTGAGTACTTCGGTCGACGTTCCGCGTTTCACTGTTAACGCAAAAGAAAATGCGAAGAATATATAATACGATCGACGAGTAATATGATTGAGATTTAATTGGATCAACGATCGGGAATGGTGGAATCACGCGCATGCGCGCTCGTGTTTGTATATATATGTGTATATATATATATATATATATATACATATATACTCACGCATATAAAATATATATATATATATTCACGCGACCAATGTCTCTACGATTTATTTTCTTAAAAAAGAAATAAAAAAAAAAAAAAAATAAATAGAAAAGCAGATAACAAGATATCTCAAACTACAAATTTGTCATTAATATCGATTTTATATTTCCTTCCAATGTATCCTTTTTATCCCGAGAAAAATATCATACAACAAAAAATAAAAAATGAAGTTCTATTAATCTACGATCATAGAAAAATTTTTAATCGAGTCAATGTCTTTTAAAATCCGATCTCGTAATAACAAAAAAAAAAAAAAAACCTTTATTACAGAAAAAAATAGGTACACGATCGATCTAACACTTTTCTATTATATATACAGAGAGAAAGAGAGAGAGGGAGAGAAGGGAGTGAGTTAGTCGACAAAAATAATTTCTAATACAAAAGAAAAAAAAAACAACACTGTTACGAAGAGATTAAACAAATTATCAAGTTCAACGACCTCGTAATAATATAACTTGGGAATAATTGGAATAAAAATCTCTAAATCTAATAAATTCCTTTATAGTACCATTGGATTATTAAGGCGAATAAAAAAATAAAGAACAAAGAAAAAAGAAAAAAAGGAAAAAAGAAATCGTTTACCTCGTGATCACGATAATACGGCTCGCGAAGGTTGTCTGGTACTCGATTGTTGTATGCCTTCGATAGGAGCCATTTCACGGAGGCACGTTGTTTAGCCTGAAATAATATAGATATATATGCATACATACATATAAATATATAAACATATATATATAAAAAGAAAAATCATGTTAATTAAATCATGTACGTATGTACGTTTGTATACGTGCATACAGAACGTACGAATAAAAAGATTATAAAAAAATATTCAAGAACTTTATCGCCACGTACAGTACAGTACAGTACAGTATATATATACATACATACATACATACATACATACATACATACATACATACACACATACATACACACATACGTACGTACGTACGTACATTATATATATATATATATATATATATATATATATATATATATATATATATAAAAATCGATAAATAATAGTCACTTTGTTATCAAGAAGCACTTTTGTTATCGCTTCATTACACCCTCTATCACATATTCCCTTCGTGTCTTTTAACGTATGCTATAAGAGAAGAAAGATAAGAAGACCCTCTCTCTCTCTCTCTCTCTCTCTCTCTCTCTTTATCGTGCCACTCGAGACAACCTTCTGCGTACTTCCTCTCCTCTCTGGACCAAAAGGATGCTGCGACGACTTATTGAAAGAGAAAGGGACTAATAGGCTACAGGACGGGCCAAAATAGGATGGCCTTGAATGAATCGGGGTTGAAGATAGGGATGGGAATGGGGATGAGGGTGAGTGTGAGGTCGAAAAACAGCTTTCGTATTTCTACGGCAATATTCCTCAAACCACCATTTTTACAAACTTTCTTTAGAGACGAAAAACTTCTTTCGTTCTATCAAATCGCTTAGATTCCAGACACGCGAGCAATACCTTTAATTGAATTCGCGAAAAACACGTTATTCTTTCACTTTTCTTACGATCGAAAGTTTTCGATATATCCCCATAATTGCCCCCCCTCCCCTTTTTTTTTATACTTGATTTACGCGAAACATCGAATTTATACGCGTCAACGACGTTATACGTTTAACGACGGATATTAATATTTTTTTTTTCTGTAATAATAATATATACTTATAATAAATTTATATCTATATTAAATTATATTGTATCTGATAATTTTCTACGTAACGAAAACCCAAATTAATAATAATAAATTTGTATCGAGGAACGATTTTTATATATTACATCTGTTCGGACCATTTGACCCGGCAAAGAAAATAAAAAAAGAAAAAAAAAAAAAAAAGGAAATTAAAAAGAAACATTCGTCCTCTCTTTTTTCGTTCGTAAAACAAAAAAAAAACCATTTGGATTGAATGTATTAAATTATACTACATCGAATAATTTTCTATGTAACAATACCTAAAAATTAATAATAATAAATTGTGTCGAGGAACGATTTTATATATTTCATTTGTTCGGACCGTTTGACCCGGAAAAAAAATAAAAGGAAAAAAAAAAAAAAAATAAAATAAAAAAGAAAAATTCATCCTCTCTTTTCTCGTTCGTAAAACACAAAAGCCATTCGGATTTCAGGAAAACTCGAGAATCCGAGGGTATATACAATAAAACACGATTTACAGTCCTCCCCCTAGAGAATAGAGGATTTCAACGGGAAAAGAGAGAGATAGAATGAGATAGAGATAGAGATAAAGATAGAGAAAGAGAGAGAGAGAGAGATGTTCCTTCTCGCCTTTCTTCGAAGACAGAGACGACGAGGAGGAGGAGGAGGAGGGTGAGGAGAAGGAGGAGTCTGTGAGATATTCTCAATGGCCCCAATTTTATCGACTCCTCGAGATAAAGAAGAGAAATCTGCTATGGTTCTTATAGAAATTTCGGAATATATTGTTCGGCGACTCGTTAAAAATATCGAATTTTTCGGGCCAAAAGTTACGTCGATTAAAACAAAAAAAAAAAAAAAAAAAAAAAAAAGTCGATCACTTTCTTTTCCTACACATTTTAAAGACTAATTAATTTTTTTTGTTATTTCTTTTTTTCTTTCTTTCAGATTACAAAATTACAAAACTAGGAATCGTTTTTACGATCTGAAAAGCACGACTCTGTCGCTCCTTCGAGTTTATCCTTCCTTTTTCTTTTTTTTTTTTTTTTGGTTTGTTTTAATATCGATTAAAGAGCGACGCACCCTTTTTCACGGGTAAAAAGAGACTACACCTATGTAGGTACATACATACGTACATAGACGGATAGATACTAAGATACGATGTTATATCCTTTTAAAGTAATTAGACTCGTTCGGTTATTACGGTTTTAATATAAAAAGAAAAGAAAAGAAGAGAAGAGAAGAGAAAAGAAAATAGAAAAAAAGAAAAAAGAAAAAAGAAAAAAAAAACCACACGTGGAAAAATCCATGTCGTACACGCTTTAAGAAAATTGTCCGCATGATGTTAGGAAGAAGCGCGTTTAAGCGTGCGCACGCGGAATGCAACGCACGTGCGCACGTCCAAGCCGCAAGCAGCGGTGCTTTTATATACGCGTGGCTTCTTGTCTATAAAAAGATGCCAGGTCATAGCTTAAACAGAGTCTCTATGTGTGTGTATATATATATATATGTTTGTGTGTGTGTGTGTGTGTATGTACGTATATACGCGTACGTAAGACATAGAATACATATTGCATTACGAGTACATAAAATGGATTCGCTCGATCGAGCAGAGAGGTTTCCGAGCTATGCTGGCTAACCTTTGATGTGATCATCACCGTCATCATCATCACCGTCATCATCATCGTCCACGTGAATTGTCCCTGTTCAAAATGTTAGTCGATGATTTTTAATATCTTTCGACCAAAAATGAGAAATCGCGAATGAAACAGGAAATTGATATTTCACGATAATATTAAATCTCCTATCTCACGATAATATAATCTAAATATGTGCTCCGACAAATTGTCCATGACGAAATGGACGCGATGGGGGAAAAGAAAAAAAGAAAAAAAAAAAAAAAAAAAAAAAGATAGAAGAGCCAGCGACAAAAAAATCGAATTAGCTTGCTTGCGTTTATTGTAAAGCGACGACGATAAAATATTCGAGAAGAGGTAAGGAAACAAAAAAGAAAAAAAGAAAAAGGAAGGAAGGAAGGAAGGAAGGAAGGAAGGACGAGGAAAGTAAGAAGAAAAAATACAAAAAAAAAAAAAAAAAATATTGTAAGAAAAAACTGTTAATGTATATCAATGAAATGATTTAACGATGCGTGATAAGTAACGCGAGGACATTTAAAAATGGGAAGAGGTAGGAGATGATTTTTTTTTCCTCGTGGATAACATGTATGCCCCCGTCCGCCCCTCCTCCTCCCGTCTTCGCGTCCTTTCGTTTTAATTAATGGACAGTCAGTCCAGTCCACTTCAGTCAGTCAGTCTCGCGTCTCTTAGGGTAGACACAATGCAAACTCTCGTAATAATCAACGGCGTAACGGTTGGAAGTTCTTAATATGGATTCCGGCCATGGACACTGCCCACATAACGTGGCATGGTTTAGAAAAATACCCGTTCGTGTCGAAGAAAGAAAGAGAAAAAAGAGAGAGAGAGAGAGAGAGAGAGAGAGAGAGAGAGAGAGAGAGAGATTGCGGTGATAAATATTACGTAGGGACACCCGGTATGTAGAACGAAGGAAGGAAACACAAAGTGCATCGAAATGTACCAGAGAGGAGAGAGAGAGAGAAAGAAAGAGGTTTCATCTCTTTCAGTGTTCTCTCTAAACCTTTCTTACTCATTCTTTTCTAAAGATAAAAATACGAGTAATTTTATATATATATATATATATATATATATATATATATATATATATATATTCTTTTTAGAAAAAGAATTTATTGAAACAATTTAGATATATACGTAAGTTTTATATTTTATATGTAGGAAAATAGAAAGATAACAATAATTATAATTAACTTCCTAGATTTTATATCCTAATATATATATATATATATATATATATATATATATATATATATATGTCTGTGTGTGTGTGTGTAAAATAAAATAAAATAAAATAAAATGAAATAAAATGGAAAACTGTATCGATAATTCGACCATTTAATAGAATCAAAAGTACTATAACGAGAAGTGAAATCAATCGTCGTCGATTAAAAAAAAAAAAAAAAAAAAAAATCTCTAAATCTTCTGATAAATAAATATGTCAAACTCAGAAATTGTCCAGACGCGATACGTGTGTACATATGTATCTATGTATGTATGTATGCACTTTCTAGGTAAACGCTAAGTGACTCGACTTCCAAGCAAACTTCTCTTTCTCTGTCTGTCTGTTTCTGTCTTTCGAGTAGGTTGGTAGGTTGCAACGTACGAGTCAGATAGAAAATAAGGCGAGACCTAAGAGCAACAACAGCAGCAGCAAAAGAAACGCATCGATGGACTCTTCTCTTCGTAAGAACCATTACGAGAGATACTCGCGAGCACGGATCTCTCTCTCTCTCTCTCTCTCTCTCTCTCTCTCTCTCTCTCTCTCTCTCTCTCTCTCTCTCTCTCTCTCTCTCGTTTCCTTTTTTGGCGCATCCTCGAGAACTCGGAAGTTCCGAGGACATCCATTTTTACTTTCATAAAAAAAAAAAAAAAAAAAAAATTAAAAAAAAAATAAAATAAAAAAAAAGAAGAGTGAAAAAAGAAACGAAAAATATCATCTTCGTTGGGTTAGAAATAATTTGTTTCGTTCTTTCTTATTTTTTTTTTTTTTTTACCGAAACATCGTACATGGAAATTAAAATGAATTAATTACAAACTAACTAATGATTAAAAAAGGAAAATGAACGAACGAACGAACGAATAAATAAATAAATAAATACGTACGTACATACATACATAAGTAAATGGATGTATTTATTTATTAACGCATTATATAATCGTACGAATTTTGAAACATCTTTCATCCCTTTTCTTTATCCATCTTTCTCTCTCTCTCTCTCTCTCTCTCTCTCTTTTTCTTAGTAGATACGTTAGCGTTTTCACGATAAATGGTTTCAACGCGTACATTCCTCTATCTTTCTCTTACAGACACACACACACACACACACACACAGAGAGAAAGAGAGAGAGAGAGAGATATACTGTGGAACGATAAGAAGAAAAATAAAACGCTTGTATGCACTTGGTCCGCGAGAGGAAGGCCGAAGATCAAAGCAAAAAGGAAAGGAAGGCATGCATGGTACGTCTCGAAGGTTCACCGATTTACGAGGAGTGTGAAGAACAAGAGAAAGAATAAATGAGAAGAATAAAAAGAAAGAGTAGTGAACGAGTTCTCTTTCTCTGTATCTTTGCTCGTTTTTGTATGGCTTTTCGCAGAGTTTCCTATGCCAAGTCAAACAAAACTGAAGACGACTTCCCGTCGTCAAGTCGAGACGGATTTCCTTCTCTTCATATATATATATGAAAGACGAAGAATTATTATGTTTCCAATACTACGAATTTAATTAAATAAAATCAATTTTGTTAAACAATTTCACAATATTATATTTTCACTTCCAACGTTCCATCTTCTTTTATCGCTCATTTCTTCTTTTCAATGATCAATAAAAATAAAAAAATAAAAATAACAAAAAAAAAAGAAAAAAACAATAATAATAATCGAAAACGAACGAAAGATCACAATCGATATTGAACGTTTATGAATGAAAAATCAAATAAATGACTCGTTTAATAATCGTTGCAAGAAATGTTTTTCGTTCCTGATGTTCTATTTTTTTGTTCTCTTTCATTCGTCAATCGTTATCTCGAATGGAATGTAGGTAAAAAAAAAAAAAAAAAAAAAAAATAGGAAAGAAAATATATGTATATATATACGTACATCTTCATTATGCGAAACGATCGGATAAAAGAGCGAAGCCAGATATAAAATTTCAGATAATTTCCACCGAAGTAAAGTGGCAATGGCCCTGACTACAACCATAGCGTAGTATCAATGATCGTACCAGATATACAGTCTCTAATAAACGCGTATTAGACGCACACGTACACGCAAAGACATCATATACCAAAGGAACGAGCGTGTGCATCCACGGATTATGCATTATACACACGTATCCACTTTATTATGATTTAATTCTATGGATACAATAATTGAAACGAAAGAAAGAAGGAAGGAAGGAAGGAAGGAAGAAAAAGAATTTTCTAATTTAAAGCGAAGCGAATTATAATTTCCGTAAAATCCTTTCGCAATACTTTTCTTATCTTTGGTATATAATATCTCAAATAACCTTTTTTCTTCTTCATCTCTCTCTCCCTCTCTCTCTCTCTCTCTCTCTTCTCTTATTTTTCTATAATATTTTTGATTAAATAATGATTAGATTTTTTTATCTTTTTTTTTTTTTTTTTATTATACTGGAAACAAGGAAGGAAGATTATTAAAATATCTAATTTCTTAGTTTAGAGAGTCAAGACGTTACTGGATAGTCCCTCGTTACTTGGAGCTTTCGAGCCCGAAGGCGATCGAATAACGACGAGTTAGAGTTAGAGTTAGAGAGTGAGATAGAGAAAGAGAGAGAGAGAGAGAGAGAAAGAGAGAGACTTTACTTAGCCTGGATGGCACGAGAAAGGAGGATAATAAATATCCTCGAAGAATTTCATTTCACCGAGGTCTCTCATATTTTTCATCCTTTTCCATTAATTTCGTTCTTGAGAGTATACGAAAAATACAAAATAAAAAAAATAAAAAAAAAATATATATATATGTAATAAAAATAAATTATATATATATATATATATATATATATATTTCTCTCTCTCTCTCTCTCTCTCTCTCTCTTTTTCTCTTTCACTCGATTCGAATACACGCGAGAGGAGTGTAATGGCAAAGACACGCGAATGTAATATATCGTCGGCGTCGTTCGGTGGTTTTGCAAAGCTTCCGTCGTCGTTGCGTGGGCAAACTTAACGTTTTAACGACGAGGTAAGTAAATGTGTGGGTCGAAAGTTGAACCCTCGACGACGACAACAACAACGACGACGACACCAACGCTGCACGATTTTCTACGGTTTCCATCGAATGAGAGAGAGAGAGAGAGAGAGAGAGAGAGAGAGAGAGAGAGAGGGAGAGAGAAAAGAGAAGAAAAAAAAAAGAAATAAATACAAAAAAATAAAACCCATGTAAAAAAAATTATGCGGAGGAGTCGACTTTATCGATCTTTCTTTATTTTTCTTTTCTTTTCTTATACTCTCGATAGACAAGCGTATTTTCGTTGTTTGGCCCACCTTGTATCATACATTATGCACGTCAAGTTTTCTTATATATATATCTTTTATATATATATTATATATAAAATGTTACTATTTTAAGATAATATTTAAAAATAATAGGATTAAATACTTAGAATACGATTTTATATATATATACATATATACACACACACATATATACACACGGATAAAAAAAAAATTCGAGTTTGATGATCTCGAATATATCGAGGGGAAAAAAAAGAAAGAAAGAAAGGAAAAAAAAACAGATCACAATCTTACCAAAATTAATCGCAGTATCCAGATCATTCGGCCGGCGAGAGATAATAAAAAGATCCTTTTTTTTTTTTTTTTAAAAGAAATCTATCGATATGATAAACTAACCCGTTTGTTATTTTTCCTCTCTCACGCGTATATTTAAAAACTCAGTAGATCGGCGATTGATAACGATTAATCGATCGTAGAGAAACGATCGAAGTCATCGCGAAAACGATATCGTCGTCGTCGTCGTCGTCGTCGTCGTAATCGTAATAGCAATCGCAATAATAATCGTAATCGTCGTCGTCCTTTTGAACTTCGTTGTTCTCGCAAGGAAGACGAGATTCGCGAGGATGACCATGAGAATAATAATGCACATCGCGAATAAAGGAACACGAACGAAGACTGATGTCTCTCTCTCTCTCTCTTTCTCTCTCTTTCGGTCTCTATAAGAGGCACAACCAAACGCCCAACTGTTTTGCTCTAACTGCTACTGCTACTGCTACTGCTACTACTGTTCCTGTTGCTGCAGTTTCTGTTACTGCAGTTGGCTACTAAGAAAGAACGTTCGCACTGTTTCGTATGTGGATCGCGGTCCACGCACCGACGGCCACGTTAACTATTTAACGTCGGACTTCTTTAAGCGTCTTACACAACGTTTTCCGAGGCTTTTAGTTAAGAGAACGTCCCTCCCCCCCCTCCTCTATCCACCCCCTTGGACACCCAACCTCATATATCTCATCTCTTACACGTCCTACGTAAACTCGTTCTCTCTCTTTTCTTTTCTTTTCCTTCTTCTTTTTTCCTTTGTCGTCTCCTTACCCCTCCTCCTCCCGCCGTAACACTTCGTCGTCGACATCGTCGTCATAGCCGTAAATAATAAAGTGCATTTTATGAGGCACGATCTGAGAAAACATCAACGATCGTTAATATCCAGTCCTAGTTCTTACAGCACCGCATTGTAAAAATCTATTTATCCCGACGTTTATAGAGAGTGTCTCTCTCTCTCTCTCTCTCCTCATTCCTCTGATCTCCGTTAACCTCGATTTACGATCTTAAATAGATCGGCAACATTTCTTTCTTAATCGGTCGGATATATCGGTGTTTTATCAACTTGATATCGTTCGTATGAAAAATACGAACTATTACGAATGAACAAAACGCGCGGTTGGAAAATTTTTTAATATTCGTATGTTACGCGCGATTAATATAAATATATATATATATATATGTATATAGACATTTTTGTTATAAATTTAAATAATAAATATTACGACGAATTTTCTCTCTTTCTCTCTTTATGTTTTTCTCGGAGAATGATCGAGAGTATTTAAAAAGATCACGCAATAATCTACCACTACAAATAAGACGATGAAAGGGATCGCGATTGCTCTGGCTTCTCTCTCTCTCTCTCTCTCTCTCTCTCTTTCTCGCATACCTTCGATAGGTGCAAATACTTCTTTAAGCTTCGTTCACACAAAACGTAAGCGCATATTCTTCTTCGGGTAAAACTTATGAGGAAGCCGAAGAAGCCGCTTAACGGATATTATCGACTAGTGGTAGTGGTCATGGTGGTGGTGGTGGTGGTGGTGGTGGTAGTGGTCATGGTGATATGGTGGTGGTGGTGGTGGTTGCTAGCTCGCACATAATCCCTGCACGGACGCTAACTCCTATCGAAATCATATGCCGAGGTGAGCGCGCGTGCTTTACACACGCGAACCCCGCGTCTCGTATAATTTGCATATATAATGCGCTATTAATAAGATATATATCGTTTCGCACACGATCCAGGAAGTACAAGTACCGGACGAGAGTCAAGATTATATTTTATCCCTCATCCTTTCGAGATCGTTTAAGTCGAAAGAAAATTGGCGATTTCGAGTGTGAATTTTTTTTTTTTTTTAAGAAAGTCCGACGATTAAAAAAAAAAAAAAAATTAAAGAAGGAAAAAGAATTCGTGTCGAGCGTCGCTCGATCATTCACCATAGACTATTTTTCCGTGGACGTATACGATTACAAAATTTGAATCGTCGCGATTCTAAATCCATCGATTCGTATTATCACTCGGTAAGCTAGCTCGAACATCGATTAACTTTACCGTATACTCGTAGTTTTTATTGAGAATAATTTTATTCTTTTTCCTTTTCCTAACGTTTAATTAAATTTCTTTTAATTATATATATATATATATATATATATATATATATATATAAAATATTTTCCTAGAGAGTTCGCAAGATTTATAAGAAATTTTGGCAGGTTGGAAACACGCAGTAAATCTCGAAAGTAACATTCCAGGAATGCAAACAGAGAAAGAGAGAAAGGGAGAAAGGGGTAAAAAGGGAAGAACACAACACGTGCGAGCGGTTACACGCGAAAATAGCACAACAAATAAGATACGCACGCGGAAACGCATAGCTTTTGCAACATTCGCACTGCACCCGCGCATTTTACACGTCCGATTAACGTTCAGAAACGAACGCACGCATGGCATCTGGCCTTTCGACTTTCTAATACTTTCATCATTCAACGATCTCACGACGAATTCAACGATCTTATACAACGCTAATTAAATATATATATATATAAAATGTTATAAAAAAATCTAATCGATGAAGTACAAAATTTCAAATCGACATTAAACCAATAAGATAAATATCTCGCTATAGAAAATTATTGGAAAATCTTCCGATAAGGAAGTTCGATCGAGAAATCGAAGGAACACAATTAAAGAAAAAAAAAAAAATAATAATAAATAAATAAATAAATAAAAAGGCAAACACGAATAGGTAATGTAAAAACCGAGTGAGCGGAAATTCCAAGCGATTCTTATCTTCTCTCCTTTTTCTTCTTTCCTTCCTCTTCTTCGTTGAACGCAATGATCGTTTAAAGTCAAGACCGTCTGACCATGTCCACTTCGTTAATTAAAACGGTGGGTTAACGACCGAGTAACGTAGCATAGATGGATAGATGGATAGATGGATAGATAGATAGATAGATAGATAGATAGATAGATAGATAGAATTATAGATAGATATATAGATCGCCATGTTTTCGCACAATACGATATTTTGCAAAATTAAAAGAAATAAAACAGAAAAATTTGTTTTCTAATCTCTTTGGATCAATCTACTAACACATATATATATATATACATATATATATATGTGTGTGTATGTATGTATGTACGTATATATGTATGTATATGTATACACACAAAAAAAGAGACGACAATTTTAAGGGTCATTGACCCAAAGACTTTACCATAGCAACCGACCGAAATGCACTTTGAATTTCTTCCCTGACATCTCTTTCGACGCCTATGCACGTTATTACGCATACCATTGATGCATACATACATAATATATATATATATATATATATATATATATATATAGGTATAGGTATTTATGCACATTCGCCCGTCGGCCATTTAAACGCATCGCAAACCAATACGCGCGTACATACATACATATCAAAAGAGATTTGTTACACAGCATACAACTTCTTCCGTACGTATTAAACCTGTATTAACGTAATTCCTAATAGCCATTTGATCTTGGCTCGTTTTCGAAAATGTTATGATCAAATCAAATTCAAGGGAAAATTACAAGAAAAAAAAATAAATAAATAATAATAATAAAATACAAAACAAAAAACGTAATCACCCATAATTATTAAATCTAATCGAACAACCACTCATTAAGGAATAACGCATTTCTCTCTTATCGAAAATAACAAATTTCACGTACATTGATACAATCGATTAGCTAACAAAAAAAAAAAAATTGCGAGTCGACGACACGTTATACGATTAAAAAAAAAAAAAAAAAATAATATGACAGAGACGAAAGAATATATCGATCGATAGAGTAAGAGGAGGAGGAGAGGAGAGGAGTCTTGGGTACCCTCTCGTACTTACATATTCTGTTCGTTGTAAAAGAGAGAGAGAGAGAGAGAGAGAGAGACCTGCAGAGAGCCGTTTTAGCGCCTATATTTATATACTTCAAAGCTATTGGTCGGACCTATGAGACTGCAAAAGCGCATCGTTACGTTTCCTGATTTCGTACTGACCTCGTTTCCTCCCCCTCCTCTCTCTCTCTCTCTCTCTCCCCTTCTATAATATCTCGTGCACCCTGGAATGCAGTCTTCCAAGATCGGTGAAATCTATTGAACGTTCTCTTCCGTCAAATTATTTTATTGCATCGTTGCACTCGACGTTATGTGTGCGCGCGCGTGTAGATAAAAAAAAAAGGAAAAGAATGCAATTAACGATTGAAAAAGAAAGAACAACGAGAGAGAGAGAGAGAGAGAGGGAGAGAGAGAAAAAAAATGATGATAATGATATAATACGCATCCTTGATCATTTGTACGATCTTTTTTTTTTCTCTTCTCTCTCCTCTCTTCTTATGCTTTCTATACAGTTTTCTGTATTTTATTCTAATCGATATATCGAACGAACTGATAAAAGAACGTTATAATTATAATTATAGATAAAGTGAATGTAGGAGGGGGTGGTAAGTGACGGAGGAGTGAAAGAGATAGAAAGACAGAGTGAGAGAGAGAAAGAAAGAGGGAAAAAGTAAAAGACGATATATATCGCTATTGTCGTCGATCAAAAAAAAAAAAAAAAAAAAAAAAGAAAAATAGAAAAAAAAAAAAGAAATGTATCCTGAATCGATACGATTTCATATAGGCGTTAATTAACGTTAATTAACATTAATTAAGACAGCCATTCCCATGATATCTCTTCTTATATGGTATACGTCTTTTTTTTTTTTTTCTTTTATATATACATATATTTTCACAGCCTAACATCGAGAGAATAATATGTTCACCATCGCGACGAAGTGAAAAAGAGACGAGACAGAGATAGATAGATAGAGAAAGGGAGAGACAGAGACAGACAGAGAGAGAAATTAATTTGTAAAATATCTCCGTCTAATGACGTGCCAGGGTAGGATAAAAATGTCGCGAGAATTATTGTAACATTTTTGTTATCCCTTTCTTTTATTATAATTATTATTATTATTATTATTATTATTATTATTATTATTATTATTATTATTAAATAAACGTAAAAAATAAACGTATATGAAACGGAACAAACAAGAAAACCAAAGCCCTATATTATTTTTCCCTTCGTCTATAACGATATCCGTACGATAGTAATCGCTTACACAAATATTCTACCACTTAAACGAAGAACTTTTTTTTACTTTTCTTCGTCCCTATATGCTTTTGAGGACGATAAGATATCGAGTTAAGCCGCGCGCAACCGAGTAACCAGAAAGAGTTACGGGACATGAAAAAAAAAAAAAAAAGAAAAAAAAAAAATCAACGCTATGCCGTTTATCGATTTTTATTAAGAAATAACTCCGTGAACTTTGGACGAACGATTAAAAAGGGAGGGGAGAAAAAAATATATATATATATTACATAAAAAATTGGTACAGATATAATATTCCCATTCGAATAAAAATCCACGAGGAGGAAGAACCCGTTTTCAACGCTATCTCGAACACATTTGCGAACATTTTTATTTGTACAAATTATTAAACACAGTCATACGCGTAGCCTTTGTTTCTTCTACAATAACAAAGCTAATACGACGTACGTACTACATACATATGAATGATCAAACAATACAAAGAGAGAGAGAGAGAGAAAGAAAGAGAGAGAGAGTGACAGAAGGGATACATACCTAACATAGAGTAACAAGTGTAACTGCATACACGTGTGTGCATTCGCGATGCAGCTCGGTTACAAATCTTTCGGTCGTTAGGAGAAGTCAGATGCGAGGAAGGAGGAGGAGGAGGAGGAGGAGGAGGAGGAGGAGGGGGTGAGAGATCGACGATGCATATTGCAACGTCGAGGGATAATTATTTATGAAGTAGAGAAGAAACACGAAGGCACACGTATACTCCCAAAGGAAAGTCGTTATTGCGGATAATGGTACTAATAAATCGTGAATAAGTATGAAAGTGTGTGAGTGTGCACGCGCGCGCGCGCCTGTACGTGTGTGTCTCTACTTTTAAGCTTTAAACGTCGAGATAAAGATAATACATTGTAAGGAACACCCACTCTCGCACACCCACGCAAAACGCAGTTAGACACTTGATCGGTGTGTGTACAGGTAATATCAAAAGTTCGATTTTCGTATCGATTCGACTTTTCGAGAGAAAGAGGAAAAAGGAATTCGAATTGAATATTACATTCTTATCGTCGATCTTCCCAACGTAACGATATAAACGATTGCATTTAATGAGAAATACTTCGTTAGAAAAATGTATATTTTCTAAAATTAATGTTACCTTTTCTTTTCTTTTTTTCTTTTTTTTTTTTTATCGTCGTTCGTTTTTTTTTTCTCGGCCAATTTGAATAATGTGCCACGAATTTTCATCGAGTAACTAAAACATCTTCTCTTTCGATGTTTTTTTATAATTAAGGAAAACGCTCGAGGATACTCCTTGTGTTATTCGTAAAGAAAGGAAAAGAAGAATGCATCGTAATTTTTCTGTTTTACATTTTTCTTCCTTCCTTGAAAGTTTCTTTTTTCTTTTTTCCTTTTTTTTTTCTGTATTTATCTCTCCAGCAGCATACAAAATATAACACGGTTCATTATTATAATAATTTATTCTCACCCAACGAACGATCTCTTCTGTATAATATCTTTTTAATCATTCCACGTGCATACTTTTTAATATAGACTTAACGAAACAAGATAAAATAAAATAAAATAAAATTAAATTAAATTAAAAAAATAAATAAAAATCTACCGAGGACGACGAACATAAAAATGGTCATATGCGAACGAGATTAAAATTCATTGAAAATATTAGCTTACGTGACGCCACCATATAAGTACACGTTTGGTTTTCACGATTTCGATCCGCCTACGATAATATTCGACGTGAAAGTTTCTTTTGCGATGCTTTATGAATATTTTTTTCTTTCTTTCTTTTTTTCTCTCTCTCTCTCTCTTTTATTTCCTTTCCTTTTAAACCGTCGACAGATAACCAAACAAACATGCACGATATACAAAGAAGAAGACATCGATTCGAAGATTCTCGCGAGGAGAGAAACATGATGGAAGAGAAGAAACATCTGTTAGGATCTAAGTATGTAACTATACACACTAGCTCGTAATAGAACACGTAGAAGATGTATTAGAAGATCGAGGCGAGAACGAATTTCGATCTAAAAAAGAAATAAATAAATAAAAAAAAAAAAAAAAAAAAAAAAAGAAAGATCTCGTTGAATACAGCGCACGTGAGCCAAGTACAGAATGGGACAAAAGTTTCTAAGCTTGCAATTTTACAATCTGTAAAAAATAATAATAAAAAAAAAAAAAAATCGAAAGAGATTATCCTATAAATCCTATCCTCTCTCTCTCGAAGATAAAAAAAAAAAAAATAATTGATTCTTAAAAATCTCGGCCCACCCTCTCTATAACTCACTCGTACTTCATCGACTACCAGTTAGAAATCTATTATAAAACGATAAAGCGAATTACAAACGAGGTATAATGCAATAGTTATGAACTAGGTAATAGTTATAAAAGATTTTTCGTGGACAGTTTACTTTTAGTTCTGTTCTTCGAGTAGGTGGTATATAGCTCTGTCTGATCGTCATACCAAACCTACGCTATTACGACAAAGCCTGTGGAATACAAAACTGAAAGGAAGCGAACTCGGTACGTGAGTAAAACTAATATATGCGTATGCGTATTCTGCAGTGTATGTGATTATCTTGTCAATTAAGTTTTGCCTAGTAGTGTCGACCGACGTCGAGGAAAACGATTTCGAAAGTAACGGGTGTTTAATAGATAAAAATAAATAAATAAATAAATAAATAAGTAAGTAAATGAACGTAGTATTGTTCGATCTACGATTTAGTGATATTAATATCCAATTAAAAATAAATACATACGCAGAAGAAAATATATAAAAAAGAAAAAAAAATCCCAGGCTTATAATTTTATAATATTCATTGTCCTTAAAAAAAAAAAAAAAAGAAAAAAAATATTGTAGAGAAGCGTAAATTCTTTTTTAATATCATAATAATCATCTTCCCTACTATTATACCACACGAATATAAAGTTACGTTTAGATGTTTAAAACACTTTGTACATAATTAAATATAAATAATGGAATCTAATTAAATAGTATAATCGTTAATTCTAACGGATAAGAAGATAACTCGAGATGAATGATCTATCCGTCCCAAAGCCGTTCGTCGTTCGATAGACGAGAGCGAAATCGTGTCCTTGACATTATTTTACTTCGTGACTGGATCCAGCATCCAGTATCCAGCATCTAACGACGACGACGAGGACGACAAATCTGTCGGCGAAGTCATTTCCTTCTAATACCATAGTATATATATATATATACATATTATCTCGTTGAGAGAGATATATTATACTAATCGATATCTTTTACGTTAAAAGCGCGCATACGGATCCGTTTTTCTTTACACTTGTTTTCTCTTTCTTTTTCGGTTTTCTCTAACATTTAGAAAAAAAAAGACGGTGCGTATAAATTTTTGCGATAGAAATAGAATCGAATCGTAACACAATTGACGGACTGTCCGAATTTAATTATATCTAAAATTATTCGCGTTCACATTTACCTTCCATCCATTCATCCATTCATCCATTCATCCATTCATCCATTCATTAGAGCATCACAATCTAAGTTTTGTTCCGAGTACTCTTCGAGAATTCGCATCTCCGTTAGTCGTTTGCAAATCTAATCAATCCACGACTTCTCCTGCCGAAGTTTTCATAAGGAAATTGGGTTACCACTAAGGGGTTAGTTTGTCGGGGATCAACATTCAACCCCTATTAGATCGCCTTTTTACGACGAGCAAGGGATGCGATACCTGTGGGTATATACATTCTATCCCTCTCTCCCGGATACAAAGGGAGGAAAAATTCACTCGCGTCTAATGCACAAATAATTACATTAAAGAGAGAAAGAAAAAAAAGAAAAAAAAAAAAAAGAAAAAGAAAATAAAGAGAAAAAAGATAACATTTTTATACAGATTAATATTAAAAATAATACACTCGATCGTCGAGAGAGTGTCGAATAAAATAATTACGTTCCTTCTCCTCCTCCTCTTCCTCTTCCTCTTCTTCCGCATTGCGATGTTGAATTTCTCCATCTCCCTCTCTCTCTCTCTCTCTTTAAAGAGAAATAATATGTAAGTTAAGAACTTACGTAAATGGTAGTGACCGTCGCATTTCTAATCATGTCTCTGACGTCGTCCATCTCTCTTCTGGATGCTCCAGGCGTCGCAGTCGGCGCCAGCATCACTTCACTCGCCATATCTTCTAATCTTCTAATCTTCTAATGTTTCTTCTTCTCTATATCTCTTATCTTCTTCTCTTTTTCTTTATATATATCACTTAATATCACCGTAACACAATACACGAAATAACGATAACGATAACGATAATGATAATAATAATAATAATAATAATAATAATAATAATAATAATAAATGTGATAAAAATTAATAAGGAAAGCTTACGATTGGATTTCACTTGGAAATCAACATTTCCATTCTCGTTCTTCGTAAACTCGCATAACTACTACTACTACTAACACACTTATATCTCCTGCCAGTTGTTGTATTTACCATCTTACTTCTTCGAGAGTCAATACACGATTGCCACAATGTTTAAAATGAGACATTGATAGTCGTAAAATTTGGCTTGTGAGTAATAACATGCGTCTCCCCTCTCTCTCTCTCTCTCTCTCTCTCTCTTTCTCTTTTTGTTTACATTTCGATCTTCCCTTACCTTCCCCCACTCTCGCCCTCTCTGTTTCTCTATTTCTATGGCACTGTTCCAACGTAAGTTAAACGCAAAATTCTCGGAACTTTTCTAAATAAAAGGACAATAAGGAACGCGCAAGCTAGGGCACACGCCTAGGGCATACGCGTAAACACGACAATATATTCTCAAAATAAATACATATACACATACGTGAATAATTATTATGTCCTTTTCTAGCGCGTTGAGGGAAGAAAGGGAAAAAAGAAAAACCAGAGAGAAAGAGTGAGAGGGGGCTTGGGGGTGGGAAGGGGAGTGGAGATTTCACATTAATATCCTTGAAAAATATTGTTCCAAGGGGTGTAACGAAAATTCAATGAATTCATCGCACTATTTAATTCCCATTATGATTCCCTAACGATAATTATCCTGGAACTATGCACGAGGACGATTGATAAGGGGTTATTATTTAGGGGAAAAAAAAAAAAAAAAAAAAAGAAAAATAGAAAATGAACGAACGAACGAACGAACGAACGAACGAACAAAATTAAAAGATACAACTAACGTTTAAAAACTATAGAATAGTACTCGCTCGACGTTTCAGAGAATACTAGAAGCGAAACGCAGCCTACGTTCGTTCGTTCGCTCGTTCTTTCTTTTTCTATCTTTATCTATAGCTCCTCTCTCTCTCTCTCTCTCGTGGTTGCGTGAGTCAGCTGCTTCGCTACGTATCATCGTCTCTTTCTTACTCTCTCTCTCTCTCTCTCTCTCTCTCTCTCTGTATATATATGTATGCGAATGTGTTATATCCTATGCACATGAGAAAAGGAAGGGAAACTAACACGAAAAGAGGGAGAGGGAGAAGTAGAGAGACAGGAAAAGAGAGGAGAGGAGAGGAGAGGAGGAGGAGGAGGAGGAGGAGAGACACTATGATTCTCTTACCCTCCATGTAATCTCGAAACCAGAATACGAACTTTCGACGAGACAACTCGGAGACGATCCTCCTCTTTTTCTTTCTTCCTTCTTCTTCCTTCTTCTTCTTCTTCTTCTTCTTCTTCTACTACTACTACTACTTCTACTCTTATCTTTTATTTATCTTATTTCTCAAGATCTTATCGTTCAATGAAACGAGACACCTAGAGAGAGAACGAGACCTAATTTTACTCTTAAACCGCGTACGCTTATTTCTGTTAAATACCTTCCCATGTTACTCTTTTACCAATCATTTATATATATATATATATATATATATATATATATATATATACATATATAAAATTGTCGGACCTTCACGTACGCGTAGGAAAAAAAAATTAATTAATTTGTCGAAGTTGGACGTAAAAAAAAAAAAAAAAAAATGTTGTGCGTACAAAGCGCGAACGAATATCCTCGCTAAATTATATTCCAATTTGACGATTTAAAAAAGAAACGGTGAAATTAATGATTTATCGCGAAGTATAAATGAAATCTAATCGTTCAATGAATTTAGAAAATATACGATACTTCGATAACGCTCGTACACATTACCTCAGTCTATAATACAAGTTACAAAGGGAAAACAAAAAAAAAAAAAATCGATCGTTCTTTAACGATCGTGTGAAAAATCGTAATAATTTAAAATCGTTATCGTCCAACGATCCTATGAGAATGTTAGAGAAAGTTTAACGTAGAAAAGTTTTAACAAAAAGTAAGAATGGAAAGCTCTTGATTTCTTTTCCATGGTGTGCGTGTGTATATGTGCGTGTCCTCGCGACGACTAAACGTCCAGTTATGCGGCACAACAATTTTTATACTTATCCGTGCGAACGCAGAAGGACTCACGACGTCGAGGCAGCGACTTTTGCTTGGTCTCTCTCTCTCTCTCTCTCTCTCTCTCTCTCTCTCTCTCTCTCTCTCTCTCTCTCTCTCTCTCTCTCTCTCTCTCTCTCTCTCTCTCTCTCTCTCTTTCTATCTCTATCTCTCTCTATTCTTTCTTTTATGCTACCACGAAGCGTGTATTTCGTTGTATAACAATGATAATTACAGTCACGATCATCTCTCCCCGACGACGTTTTCCTTTCGTTACACACACCAGCCAATTGCATTAATTACGAACTGGATGATGATGATGATGATGATGATGATGATGATGCACGAAACGACGTTTATTCGATGGAATCGGACACTCCTCGCGCATATTTTATTTTTCCTTTTCTTCAAATAATTTATAATCTCTACGCATCTCGTGTGTTAATAAATATTTTTCCTTTTTTTTTTTTTTTTTTTTTTTTTAATCTTCCTCCCTCAGAGATGTTGTAAATCGACGTAATAATATGGATCATCGTTCGTACCTCGAATAAATCGCACGAGCGTATTATTAATTTTACGAACCGGATAAATTCATTTCTATGGAATATTATAATGCGAGAGGAGATTTCGTATTTATTCGTATTATTTACACGTCCTGGGATTAATAGATATTTTATTATTATCATCATCATCATCATCATCATCATCATCATCATCATCATCGTTTTTTTTTTATTTGTTCGTACAGATCGATATATTTGTAATTTTGCGCGAATCGAACGAATCTCTGAATGTTGATATAAATTACGATTATGGCCGTATTATTCGGACGAAAATGAAGTCCCTTTTGAAAGAATTTCCCTGATCCTTCTCGATCACGATCCAACAAACCGATCTATTCTACGTTCAGACGTAGATCTTCTTCGATTCCTGCATTTCCGAGAAAGCACGACAACGAAGTAATAGCCCCGATAGTGTGGGTCACGAGCACGTTAATTGCCACGTAAGGAACTCTAAGGTACACCGTGACCATTTATTTTACTCGTTTCCCTCCCTCCCTCCCTCCCTCCCTTACCTTCCAACTCTTTTCCTTCCCTCTCTACTTCGGTTCTATACCTAATAAGCGATCGAACGAGAAAGGACAAATCTCGATGCAGGTGCACCGGAAAAACTTTGAAGTCAAGTTTTTCTAAACCATCGATCGGATCGATCGATCTTTTCAAGATCACTGGATCAGGGTACTGAATTAATTAGCTTTTCTTTTTCGATTTAGATTATACTACAAATTGGAAAGGATTTCTTATCTCTTTTTTTTTTATTTTCTTTTTATATATATATATATATATATATATATATATATATATATATATATATATCTTTTATCTTATGCGACTAGATCGTTTCATAAAAATAGAGAAAAAGAGGGATAAGAAAGAAAAAAAGGAATGAATTAATTAATAGAACAAAGCTTTCTGTGTTACAATTTCTTCAAAAGTTACAACAGTTTTCTATCTTATCGATAAGGAAATAATCTTAGATGTTCTACTTGTTGTGAAACATCAAAAATTGATCAATTTTTGATGTTTCACAACAAGTAGAATTGTTTTAATTTGGAGATGCTACCTAATTAAAAAGAGATAAAAAGATATATATATATATATACATACATACATACATACATACATACATACATACATACATACATACATACATACATACACACACACATATATATATCTTTGGATTCGCTACAAATTGTGATATCGTTTCGATATACTATACTGGCAACGATACAAAGCGATACACACATATGTATAATCCACGATAGATAGATAAGTTGTGAAAGAGATAAAACGTGAGTCAGTGTTTAATCGAATCACTGCGAAAACTGAGAAAAAAATTCGAACGAAACGCGACGAATAAATCCCTCCCCCTCCTCTAGCCTCACGGATGGCGAGCAAAGTCTTATCGAATTATAACCAAAGAAAAATAAAATATGCTTTTCGTGAAATTTTACTATATCGAGAGCCGATAAGATCGTTAAACCGTATATACTTCTATACGTTTACCTCGCAACGAGTCTATTTTTGCACGCACACGCACACGCACACGCACACAAGGGCGATCGTTCATAGGTATTATCAATCTACGTGTTAAAAGAACGACGATTTCTTTTTAACCGACTTCAACGAATAAAAAAAAGAAAAAGAAAAAATAAATGAATAATAATTAAACGATTGCGTGCATAAAAACGATCGGTAAGACATATCTTTCGATTGATACATATTAAAATAGTTTGAAACGCATAATGATGATGATTATTATTATTATTATTATTAAAAAAAAAAAAAAAAAAAAAAAAAAAAGAGAAGGAATTAAATGCGACTTGGTAGTTCCTTGCGAGTATGAAAATTAGAGAGACACACCTAAGATTAGACCTCCGTATTAGTTTCCGCTACATTAATCGGCGGAAATGATCGAGACTCGAAGACCCCTTTAAGACTCGTTGATAAGATCACCTTCGGTTAACGCATAGCTAACATAATGTACGTACGTACACGCGAGATTTTTTTTTCGACTCGGTCGGTAATATCGAACAAAAATATACATATATTTTTTCTTTTTACTTATAAATCATCGAAGAAATTTTTGAAGAATGAATAATCATCGATCGCTTTCCAATGAAAGAAACGACAAACAAAAGATTTTGTCTTTTATCAATCGGTGTAAAACGTTTGTTCTACTAAAAGCTCTACTATTGCCTACGAGTGCTATTATTAATCAACGCAATCGAAGGAGCTCGTGCCAAAGAAACTTGTAATTACAAATGTCTCTTCTTTATCTGTCTATCTATCTATCTATCTATCTATCTATCTATCTATCTACCTATCTATTTATCTTTCTCTTTCGAGCTTACTATACTTATCGAGATTTCATTCCGACTTGTTAATAACAGACGACGTCTAGAAACGTCTTAATCATCGATTTGAATATCCCGCCCGCCAATCCTCCCCCATTTGTTCTTTTTTTTTTTTTTTTCTTTGTTTGAACAACTATTGGAAAGTAATTTTCTCTCTTTCTCTTTCTCCCTACAACGTTCTACACGCTACAACACGTTGTAATTCGGTTATCTTATAGATGTGTGTCGTCGAGAGAGTTCGCGAGTGATAACAAAGTAACTAGTTTGTAGTTAGTTAGTTATTGGCTTCTACCTTTGGGAAGGGAGAGGGGGACGACACACTTTTCCTTCCTCTAAGTTAAACACAACGACCTCCTCCTAGAGGCTTTCTCGTACGATACAGCAATTCGCGATGGCTTTTGAAAAAGAAACGAAAGAAGGGAACGTCTTTAGCATTGGAAGAACGCCAAAGCATTGAAAAAGAAATAGAATAAGAAGAAGAAGAAAAAGAAGAAAGAAGAAAGAAGAAGGAAGAAGAAGAAGAAGAAGAAGAAGAAATTGACAACGAGGTCGCTATGACGTTCGAGTATCGATTGTATATTCTCGTTCGAAGTTTCAAAGTAAAAAGTTATATTTTTCCCGCGAATGAAATATACCGACCGAGCTTTACGTAGGAAAAGGAAATCAAATTGACAGCTTTTGATAAGACTCTCGAATTATTGATCGATTTTAAATATATATATATATATATATATATATATATATATATATATATATATATGTTTGTGTGTGTGTGTATAAATCGAACGAAATATTTTTATTATTAAATTATATATTATATATTATTATTATTTTTTTTTTAAACGAGTCTCCTCTCTTCCGTTCGTCGGCAGTATCCAGCAGACAGGTATTATAACACGTTCTCGTTTGGGGCCGTTCGCGATATATAACCTTGTGCACAGGAAACGAACGCCATATTCGTCATAGCGTCACAGCTCGGGAATAGCTTTACTACCGTCGTCTGTACGAGACCGCCGCATGACTGCTTCTGTCTTTATCTTCTTTCACAACCTTCATACCCTTCCTTCCTTCCTTCCTTTTTATTTATTTTTTTCCTCTCTGCGCGATTGGCAATCGAATTGTTTTCCATATCGTAAGATTTTCAATTTTCACGATACCTCGTGACAATACGTACGATAAAAAGTTATCCGCGCTTTTGTTTCTCGTCACACATTGAAACATGAAATAAAATTTTTTGAAGCATCTTCTTTGGTAGTCACAGGCCGTTTGACTTGCGTAATTAAGATCTTAAACACTTATATTCCGCGTACAAATTTCAGGCTCATAATGATATATCTAACTAATAATAAAGCTGAATTTAAACATATATATATATATATATATATATATATATATATTTCGTATTTGTCTAAGCTCTTTTTGACCGGCAAAGTAAAAGAAAAAAAATGTAAGAAACGCTTCGTCCTAAATTCACCCAACGATTCTCATTCGTGCCACCGTAAATATATATATATATATATATATATATATATATATATATATATCTTTCTCCTTGTAATTTCACGACGTTCGATCGATCCCCCGGGTGTGATCGATAAACGGTCAAAGATCTTGAGTATGGGATCGAAAGCGGGTTACCAACAGCTTTCACTCTTTTCCAACCAGTTGCAATCGCGAAAACGTAATACAATAAATAAATTAAAGTAATAATAAAGCGTACGTACGTACGTACGTACGTACAATTAATTTTTATCATCGTCGCGAAAGTACGAAATAAAAATCAAGGGAGGAGGTGGGCAAAAAAAAACAGGAAACAAAAGAAAAAAAAAAGGAAAAAAACAATCGAGATAGTTCGCAAAGTATAGTGACACGAGAATAAGAAGAAAAACAAAAAAAAGGATTCAAATCACGCGAGAAATTCACGATTTTCTTTAACGAACGAACGAACGAACGAACGAACGAGAGATTCTTGCTTCGTGCCACCGTACATTGTACAAAATGACGGATAAGGGGGGGGCGGGGAGGGAGGCTTCTATTCACCCTTTAAGCGATAACCCTATATACATAACCTATCGGCACGTAACGGGAAGCAGTAAATTTCGTCGTACTTAGAACGACGTAATATTTCTTTAAGGATTGCTTCGAAAAATCAACGTCAATTTTTAACATAGTAAAATGATTAGATCATCATCATCATCATCAACAACAAGAACAACAACAACAACAATGATAATAAATATAATAATAATAATAATAATAATGAAGAAAAATAAGAAGAAGATGAAACTAACCTGTCGCGAGTCGTAAGCGTCGGAGAAATGTTCGGCATCACCCCCGGCAAGTTGATACTGTTGTTGTTGTTGTTGTTGTTGTTGTTGGAGATGATGCTCGCCAGCGGGTCCTTTACGTCGATCGTCACCCGCGTTGCGATCCATGTCGTCGAAACCATGGACGACCCTGTCGGCCAGGCCGTTGCAGGTCGTCGAATCCTTCCCTCCTCCTCCTCTTCCTCCTCCTCCTCCTCTTCCTCCTCCTCCTCCTCCTCCGCCTCTTCTTCCTCTTCCTTCACCCTCGTCCTCGACACCGCTTCCGCTGCTTTGCTCTCGACGAAGAGGCGCGAGATCGCCCACAACATTCAACGTTACTACCGTCTTATATTAATAACGCACTGCATCCAAGTGATCCTCTTTTTTCCACCGACAGGACGACAACGACGACGACAACGACGAAAACGAGGACGACGAAACGTTTCCACTGGTCCTTGTCCTCGTCATAACACACCCGACGATCTATTTTATTTTATTTTATTTTTCTAATTAGAAAGAACCGAACAGACGTACAAACGTACAAACATACAAACAGATTACTCGAAAGAGGAAGAGAGAATAACTTTACTTTCCCTTGCTTTGTCTCTTCTTTTCTGTTTTTCTTTCTTTCTTTCTTTCTTTATTCTTATCTCGAAACCATCGAACTTCCTATCTTTAAAGCTTGATAATGAAAATGTGATAGAAGATTTCTTTCTTTATTTCTTTTTTTGTATTAATTTCCTAACCTTTTTTCTTCTTATGAACAAAACGTTGGGACGAAAGAGTACACGCGCACGCGCGTGCGTATGTGTGTGTATGTTAAGGGAGAGAGAGAGAGAGAGAGAGAGAGAGAGAGAGAGAGAGAGAGAGAAGGAGGGAGAGAAAAGATATCGAAAGAGGAGAGGAGATTCGCGAGGATCACCGCTATTTTCGTCGGCGACGTGCTTCTCCCTCCATATCTTTCTCACGCACGCACACACACAACACACACAATACACTCTCTTTCTCGCTCTTTCTATCTGGTTGCCTTCTCTCCATGCACCTCTATTCCTCTATCGATTTTGCGCGGTGTGCGCGCCAAGGAGAAACGTGAAAACGGCCGCGGAACACACGGGGTCTTTCTAACGAAATTATTTTACGAAATAGTGTAATAGTAGGTAGTAATAGCACTAAACTAAAGCACCAGGCACTAGTAACAGCGGTAATACGCACCTGGGCTAACGTATCATACAAGACAGAGTGAGAGATGCACGTTCGGATTGTTCCAAAAGTTCGCTGTGATTTTCGACAGATGTCAGGATTATTATGTGTCTTTTGTAAGAGAAAAAGAAGAAAAAAAAAAAGAGAAAGAACTAATAATTAGCATACATCTATTCTAAGCTCTCGAAATTATTGTGTGTGTGTGTGTGTATATATATATAAATAAAGAAAAAAATAGAAAAAAAAAAACGCGATAATTAATCCTCCTCTCGGTGCACTCGACTTAAGGGGGGGTCGTAATAAAATTTTTGAAATATTTAACAAACGTATATATGACTAGAGTGGTCGGATCGCACGTTTCTCATTGGCGGGCGAGAGAGAAGGAGCGCGCGAAGCGTGCAAACGACAGAAAAAGAGATAGATAGAGAGAGAGAGAGAGAGAGAGAGAGAGAGAGAATAGAGTGGAATAGAAAGAGAGAGAGAGATAGATAGATAGAGAGAGAGAAAGGGTGAGCGCGTAAAGAAGTTAAATTTGAAAAACGAGAAAAAGAAACAAAAAATAAAGAAAAAACTGATATTGCAAATGAAAAATAGAAAGAGTCGATAGTATATATTAAGTCAATCTCTTTCTCTCTCTCTCTCTCTCTCTCTCTCTCTCTCAGGTTGAGTTGGCACGCGCGAGGAGGGGCGTAACTCGCGCGGTCGCGTTCGAAGCTTATAGAGAAAGAGAAAAAGAGAGAAAGAGAGAGAGAGAGAGAGAAAGAGAATATAATACGCGAGAGATGGGGGCGTTTTCTCCCTTCAACTCGCACGATCTTATCTCTCGCTCTCTCTCTCTTATTCTCTTACTCTCTCACTCGTTAGCTCGCTCGTTTACCGGCTGTGGTCCTTTTTCGATTGGCCAACGTTACAATACGATAAAAACTTCTTCGATTGATCTTCCTTTGTTACATGAAAAGGTTATGTATCCATCAATGTCGTCGTTAATAAAAAGCACAGATTTTTCGTTGAATTATCACCAAGCACCCCCGAAAAAAAGAGAGAAAGAGAAAGAGAGAAAGAGTGAGAAAGATAGAGTTAGAGAGAAAGAGAGAGAGAGAGAGAGAAAGAGAGAGATAGAGACAGACAGACAGAACCCGTGTGTCGTTCCTTCTTTCTCCTTTCTTCCTCCTCTCCCTCTTCTTCGTTCACAACGAAATTACGTATAATAATACGTTGTTCACACACCTCCAATTACGAACGATCCCACGCACGTTTCTCCAATATTAACGAAATTTCGTTGATCGCGTATGACGACGGGTGTTGTCAGCCCGATAAATCGTCCTAGTCGTTTACGAGCTTCAAGAGGACGGCACGTTCCTCGTCGGCCATCGTGAAAACCACCGTCGTTGTAGTCTCTACGGTGGCGCCACCAATCAACTCTTCTTATCGATGCGTCGATAGCATCGATGTTTCGAGTATCGAGATACGATTGTTATTACGAGGAGGGAAAATCATCTGGCATTTGAATTCTTTTACATTGGCCGCTTTTCGAAAAAAGTTAATAATACAAATATTATAATTGATAATTTCGCGTCGAATAAATTATATTAATTATATATATATATATATATATATGTGTATACTACCTTTCATTTTTCTATTCGTACGTGTATAAAATTATTAATATTCTTTCGTCGTACATGCAGTAACATTTTCACGGCTGTATCTCTACAATCGTAAGCAAGAATTTTTATTTTCTTCTAATCGAATAATAACATACCTTTAACGATCCTTTCTAATCGTTTATATTACCTACGATGTGTATATTTAACATCTGGACATTATTTACAATATAATAAATTCGTACCTGAATTTATACAAAACTTTACCAAAAATATTTTTCGTGGCATTCTTATAAATATAATATAATCGTAAATATATATAAATATATATATATATATATATATATATATATATATATATATACACTTATATATTATATATAGATTTTATATACAATTAGTTTAAAAAGTTAATTATTTAATAGATTAATCAGACTTATTCTCTATAGGAGTTATAAGACGTATCAGATATTCCAATATTTTAACTACATCTTGTTCTTGTTCGACGTTATTCGTCGTCAATAATGTTAATCTGGCTAAAGTCTCTTGAATACTCTGAGGAAATCCTGCGGTTCGTGCAATTAATTTTCCTTTCTGATTGTTACATATTAATGACCACAACATAGATCCCGCTATTCTGATCTCGCATAAGGTTCCATTTTTAAAAACATCGTGTAGAAGATTGATGATATCCACTAAGAGAAAAACCCATTGAATAAAATGTTAATAATCTTTTTTTCAATTTTTAAATATTAAAGACGATTTACAAACCTGAGCTAAGAATTCTTGGTCTGTTTGCCATATTAAATGCTAAATTACGCAATATGGAAATGGCAAGGATTTTCGTTGGCGAGGATGAACATTTGGCTAAATGTATCAGAGCATCCAAACCATCTACGGCCTAAAACATATTATTAATCAAAATATAAATGTACTACGATGAGTATAGACTTTTCTGCATTTGAAAAATTAAAGATATATATGTATATATATTTTATTTTATTTTTTTTATTTTATTTTTTTACTTTAGGAACGCAAATTTGTCCTTCCTCGTAATATGTAAAATCAATTAGAAATTCCAAACAATAGAGTTCTACAAGCGGCCAAGGTTTTACTCTCTTCGTAGTAATAGGATGTATCTTTGTAAAAAATTGTAATAAATTGCTCTGAAAAAAAAAAAAAATAAAAAAAGAATTAATTCAATCAGAAAATTGTATTGTAGACGTCGTAAGAGAACGTTTACCTACTTTTGAAATTGAGACTCTGCATTCGTGTACGTGTACGGCATTTCTTAAAACATGAAAAGCAAAATGCAATTTGTTGTTATCAAAAAGCTGTCCTGCCTTATCGATCTCTTTACATATCAATTGTATAATTATATGTATTATAGCAATTGTGTTAGGCGTTTTTCTCAACCCCGTTCCTGGTAATACCGTAGTTAACGTTAAAGATTGTGCTGCTGTAAAATAAAGAAAAAACAAAAATAAAGAATTATTAACGAAAGAGATACTCGTGTACATTTGTCTCTTTTTTCTTTTTCGTTTAAATATTACATAAATAAATAAATGTAAATTTTAATCATTATATTATACCGGCAGGGCACTTTGTGGTAAATGTTGCTAATAATTTTAACGCGCATGATGAAATATTTTTATTCAAAGCTATCCAAGCCCATAATTTGTGCAATACGTCGGCCAAGCCATCTTTGGTCAGAGTTTCTTTAACTTGTAAATTTTCATGCATAAAATTCATTAATAATATGAAAATATTGTTTATGTCGCTGAACAGAGGATGAATCTGAAACAAAAAAAAAAAAAAAAGAAAAAAGAAATAGATAAAAAATAAATAAACAAACAGAAGAAGAGATCGGATACCTCGATCGTAAGATATACCGCAAGAGAATAATAAAAAGTATCTACCTTTTTCTCACGATCTATTTGATTTTTATAAAGCTCGAATGGTTGTAGATTTAATTTAACGTACAATTCTTTGAGTATCATCAATGCCGTCTCGGATAAATTCTCCTTCAATGCAATTTTTTTAGCTTCGACAGAAACGCACAATAAATTAGCGAGAGCACTGACAATGAGATCTCTGTTCTCAATATGTTTACGGCTTTTCTTCGATCTCGTATAATTGTGAGCGATGAAAAGTGGTAACAAAACTTTGCATAACTCGGCACCTATTGTAAAACTTTGCTCGTCCGATTTCGCTTTGATATTGTCAGAAGAATCAACGATACAATCCACGATTTCGTCGTTACGATTCGTTCTTTTCGAATGCAAATTAATACTCCTTATGGAGAGTTTATTGACGTTAGATATAACTTGTTGTAAATTGTTGCATCGATTGCTCATCGGTACGTACACGGTACCATCTAAAATCGTCTTTATCGAAACATTATTTTTCCCTAATGTTTCCTTTTGTATCTCTTGCGTGAGAAGAAAAGTAAGACAAGCAATCGCATTCATTCGTAACTCCGTATCTGTATCTTTGATCGAAGCGCAAATAGAAGTCAAAGCTTTATCGGGACCGTGCAATTCTAATGCCGTTTGAATAGATTCAAAGTGTTGATCGTCTGTTAACGATAATATAGACAAAAAATTATAAATCTCTGCTTTCAATTTGTTGTACAGAGAAATTAAATGTGACATATGAATACCTGTATATAAAAAAGAAAAAAAAAAAAAAAAAAAAAAAAAAGAAAAGAAAAGAAAAGAAAGGAAAAAAAAAACATTAACATCGTTTATTCGATAAGTAAAATGAAGCGTTTAAACGTAGATATAAAACTGTTATATTCTCACTGTGCATATCGAAATGAAGAAGATTGAATAACGAGTAAATGCAGTCGGGTGTGAAGCTCGCAACTGCGGCAAATTCGTTACTATGTACGACGCAATTTGATAATACGACACAAATGCTCGTATACATTTCCAACATGTCGCAATAATGTGTAAGATCTTTTTTAGTATCTATATTCTTTGGAATTTCTCTCAGGCACCTGTAAAATTCGATATCAATGTATTATTATACATAAATTATGTTATACTTAATTAAAAGCTTAAGCGGATTTACTCACACACACACATACCTAATGAGATATTTATCGAGAGATTGTTCATAAACGTGACGTATTACTTCTTGTTGTCCGATAAGTATTAAATTATTTAAAAGGGTACACGTTGCTGTTACTAAAGATGGAGTTGCTACGGACAATAAATAATGATCCATGTCCACACTTTCGGAATCTACCGCTGAAACTATAACGAAGATTGACGCGTAACAAAAATATATAATTAAATTAATACAAAGATGTATATGTATTAATACTTACAAGGTAATAATTCATCGTGACAATTGTACAAGTACGATACCGTCCGTGGTACCAACGACACGCATCCCGACGTTGCAGCTTGTACGGACGGTACCTTGCCATCTTTTTGTTGTTGTTGTGGTTGTTGTTGTTGTTGTTGTTGTTGTTCATTGTTCAACAAATCGGAATCCAACGTTGGTAGTACGTAAATGTTAGAATACAATATACTCATCTCGTAATAAAAGTTCACTTGTTCCGTGTATATAAGTATAATATTCGTTTTCAATGAATCTACCTATTAAAAAAAAAAAACAAAAAAAAAAAAAAAAAAAAAACCAACAAAATATATATAAAATAATGAATTAACGACGCAAGAAGCTTCACAAATCATTTGACGCATCATATCTTTCCGTGATATCTTACGTGTTGAAAGGACACAGAGTTGCAATTTTTAATTAAATTGCTGAACGCTATACACGCTTGTTCTCGAACGATGCAAGATTCCTCTCCTATTATGATGTATTGTAATAACATGTAACACAATTCGTTCGGTGCAATGGCAATAGCATTCGACAGCTGCGACGACGACGAATGCATTTCGTTTAATAATCCTGACAAAAGTTGCAAAGCCGAAGCACGTACCAATGGATCTCTGTTTTGCCAAAGCATCGGTAACCAACTTAGAGATCTGCTGTCTTCGTACCAAAATGATATCCACGTCTGAAAGGAATTAATTATGGACGTTCGTTAAATTGAAATAATAATTATAAATATACATATATATATATATATATATATATATATATTGCACGGTCCGAGATATAAATTGTTCGTATAAATATTTTTACATTCTTATTAAAGTTTTCGTGCATTTGATACAGCAAATGATTAAGGCATATTATGGAATTCCTAGTTATGGATAAACCCATAAAGCTAACTGTACCAGCACCGTGAAAGGATATAATCATTTCTATAAGGGTATTTCCCAATGACGCCAATAAACTTTTATGATTGCTCCAATCGCATTGGCTTATTAAATACGTCAAACATGTCAGCAACCAATCCAAATATGCTAGAAGTAAAACAGAAAAAAAAAAATATATATATATATATATTTAAAAAAGTATTAATTACAAAAATCTGAGGCAAACATAAACTACTACATTCTTACCAAGGTTGTAAAAATGTTGTTGATTGCCAAAACATAATGTAGAGACGACTAATTCGATGAAATGTATCCACGTGTGTTTCTGATTAACGTCCGATCTATCATCTCTTTCAATGGCCGCACAAGTACGTGCCAATTTCAAAATCGACTGATGTACATCTTGATTATCGACCTCCAAGTTTTGAAACAAATCTGCCCACGATTTTGTCATATTTTTCATCATCTTACTTATCCACGAACTTTTACCTATAGAACAAAAAAAAAAAAAAAAAAAAGAACTGTATATTATAAAAATGAAATTATTATTTATCTTTATCGTCTATGCACTTTGCATCATTACCTTTCGTTGTACCGATATATAATTGTAAAAAATTGATAATATTAACGAACAGATCGCAATCCTCTTTGCTCGATGGATGCGACGATAAAAATCTTTCGAACGTTTGTTCCCAAGGCAAAGAATTAATATCTTTAATTTCTTCGTATTGCAACATGTTGTAAAATTTTAAATACCTAATAAATATTATCACATATTATATTGTAAGCGCGCGTATGCAGTATATATGAAATGTTTTTTTTTTGTTTGTTCGATTATATAAATCTTACATTATCAGATAATCGAGAGCATTTAATACGCCATCGTGGGTCGTCGAATTTTGTATATTATACAATTGTTTTTGACAATAAAAATACGAACAGCTGCATTGAAATATAAAGAATTCGTGTTCTTGTATCCTTAATTTCTCTGGTAATTCGGGATCATTAACATCGTCATAATTTTCCCATAACATCTTCCAACCACCATTCCATTCCCATGCCCAATATTGTCTTACAAATGTCAATATCGTTTGATTGCTTCCATGGAGAACTATAATAAATATATATACACACACACACACACATTCATATGTTAAAATCTGTATTAGTTATAATAATATATTACATATAATTATCACATAGAAATATACCTGATATTTCTGATCGTCTATGTACGCTGGTTTTCCAATGGGATTTACATGTTAATGGTAATCTCATTTTAATTACAATAATATGAGGCAATGATACAGTCAATTGAACATTACTTTCCGTTTGTTTTTCGTTCATTCTGATGATATAATCATTATATAAAAGTAAGCATAAAATATATGAACCGTCGGCCTTGACACATTCATTATTCGGAAACAGAAATATACCTAAAAAATATATATGTATATATATTTAAAGAAATTTATATACAAATAATAATAATAATAATAATAATAATAATAATAATAATAATAATAATAATAATAATAATAATTAGATAATATGGATAAATGTTATACGTACTGCGAATAATATTTATGAAAACGTCGATATTAGCGGATAATTCATGTCTCACAGACGATTCACTGGCAACAATTAATTTCAATATTGCAAGTATCGGAATAACGGAATCGGGATAATTTTTATAATCATTTTCTACCTGAAATCCATCGTGTAAACAATTACGAGACAAAATAAAAAAAGCATGGGCGTTAAAAAAGGGGAAAAAAAAAAAAAAAAGAGAAGAAAAATTATATTTACCAAAGCACTGTTAAACGCCTGCAAGATTAAAGACAATCCATTTTCATTGACGAATAATTTATGCAACGACGTGTCCGTAAGCATCACATTAATTTGTACTAATGCAGATTTACGCATTTTAGGATCGACATCGGAATCCCTTAACATTTCCAGCACCGATAATAAACTGCTTCTCTAAAATAATTATTTAATTTTAAGTTATTAAAACTCATGAATTTGTTAATAGTACAAAGGTGTGATTAAATGTAGAACCTGATAATTTCCCTCTAAGCGTTTGAAAACGGATGGACGTTCGAATATACAAAGAGAACTAAGAGGTAGGCCGTGCAAAGAAGACAATCTTGGCAATTTTTTAATAGAATCCTTTTCTTTGCCGAGCAACCAAATTAATCTACAAGAAGCTTCTTCTCTAACGTCGCACTCAGCCGAATACAATAGCCTTAAGTTACCTTTTAAAACCTGAAATAAAGTATCATATAATGTTTAAATAATCGAACATTATATATATATATATATATATATATATATATATATATATATATATAAATATATAAATAATTAAGATAAAATATTAATAAGCTACCTCGAGATATGGTAAGTGTATGCTATTAAAGATATCAGGATCAAGCATTTTTGTTATACACCTGCCTATAACCGTCGACGAATACGCATAACATTGAAGAAGAGGTAGTACTGGTATAATTGTTTCTAATATTTTTAACCAGCCAGTTTCATCGGCTTGAACTTTTCCTTTTAATATATAAATTATCATCTCTTCTGACATTTCTCTAATCTATAATATATTAAAAATTTTAATGTTACATATATATTCTTATAATAATAAAATAATGCAAACTTACATTTTTATTTTCATTGGGTAGACCATAGCAAATTATTTCAGTCAAAACGTTTGGTTCCAAAAGGAAGATCAAATTTTCCCAAGTAAGTTTTTCCTTATTATATTCTATTCCTAAAATACTTTTGACTAAATTATGACATTCTTTGTATGCAGTTTCTTGTATATCCGTATCTCCATTAGCTAATAAATTTAATATTAATTTTCTGCATATTACGTGATCTTCTTTGCTGAGAGAATATCTACAAATAAATTTTCATGATTGTTAAAATATTAGAAACAAATAATTCATTATTAATTATAATACGAACCTGTTAATGTTTTGTAGAAATTTAATAGCCTTCTTAACTATGCTCATATTTTTGTGATACGGCAAACTTAATTTAGATGCAAATAATATTTTTAACGTATCAGAATGCGATCCTCTAGAAGATTCTTTTATCGAGCAAATAGCTGCTTGCATCGATTTGATAATAACTCTACTTTCATCGAAGATTTTGATGAGTGCAAATTCGTTTGAATCCTCTAAATGCTACATATAAACATAAAAGTATAATATTATTAGAAAAAAAGAAAGAAGAAAAAAATTACCATTTCCATTTATAGAATAAATTTACCTGAATATATACTTGTAGTGCGGTATGTAATTTTGGATACATCAAATATATAGATGCATCCATCAAAGCAATTGACATAGAATTTTTCATTGATTTAGGTAACACAATATCTGCTACTTCAAACGGTACAATATTACTTAATAAATTTACTGTTATGCAAAGAAGATGAAGATACGTAATTCTATGATAATCTATACTGCCATAACTTGAAAAATATTCCAGAGTATCTCCTAGTAATGTTAATAACAATTTTAATTCGTCGCTGATCTTCCTTGCCATACTATCATTGCATATCCATATATTTGGCATGACCGTGATGAGTAGTAATTGTGCCAGTTCATGAATCAGGTCAACTATGTATTTAGTATTTTTTAATGGAAATGTAGAATCGTTAGGAGTATTTAATTGCGAAATAACGTGTTTTAGCGTCTCAATGCAATACGAAGGAATGAGCATTTGTTGCAATCTTAATACGGATTCGTCGACATTATCCATGATGCTTTGACTTCTGTCGCTTGTAGCCTGATGAAAAAAAAAAAAAAAAATAAAACATATGCATAATTACGATAAATATAATGATTTATAAGAACAACAAACCACATACGGCGGATTGATATGCTTGATAATTAGCTTCTGGTATTCCTCCATCAGGACTGTCTCTAGCTTCCGACAAATGATAACTATTATTATCCAATTTCTCTGAGAGTAACTGAAATATATATATAAAAAAATTGATAATAATATATAGACACTGATATGAACATATTTACTTTTACCTTTTGTTTTTTATTCGCCACGCATGGATCGTAATAATAGTAAATTCGAAATCGTAGACATCTTGTTAATTTGTGCAATGCTTTTAACACGGCTGATACGATATATTTAATATCGGGCTCAATTATATTTACACTTGTATCAAGGAGTGCGTGTAGCACCTATGAGAAAAAAAAAAAAAGAAAAAGAAGAAGAGACATTCGTTAGAGAATCTTAAAAAAAATACAATCCCCGTGTAAACATTATTTTCTTAATATTCACAGATACTACTGCTGGCCTTTGAAGAAAAACTTCGGCTGGAAAATCTTGTAACATAACATTTGTTATAAACTGACACGTATGTAATATCAGATTAGTATCTGCGGTATTATTCAAGGCTTCCTCCACTGCTGCTAATACACCCTTATCCGATGTGACTAATGGTTGCCATGGCATTACTAACCATTTAATCCCACCCTCCACTGTCTTGGAAACAAGTGTACCATCGCTATGTTGAACGGTAAGATCCGCAGCCAATGTACTGAATAGAAATCCACAACATTTATATTTTATATATATATATATATATATATATATATATACATATATAAATATTATAAAAATTAATGTTATATATATATATAGAGTATGTATCAAATTTTATACTTACTTGTCCAATGGAGATATAAAAGCGCATACATCATTGGAAGCATTAATCATGTCAGCATTAAAATCTTTACTTCCATAGTTATCATAATTATGAATTCTTGTCATATACTCAGATTGTTTAAACGATATTTTTGACGGATCTAACGTCTATAACGATTACGATTTATTAAGACCTTAAGAAAAACATTCATGAAATATGAAGATGGACAAATTAAAATTAATTGTCTACCTTGATATTTGTTCTAATGTCGTTGGAAGATTCTTCTTTATCCGGATTAAGAATGACTCGTTCTATCTGATCTATTTTGTCGTGCCAAGAAGAGTCAAGTTTTCTTTTTAACTGATGTAGCTCGTTTTGAAACCTTGATCTGCCAAATGCATTTAAGTAATTGTTATTTCCACCCTTAAAGAAATCAACAGTGTATTCAATTTATGATACGATAATTACTCGTGAATATTTATTGTTACAACGAAAGGATACCTTTATCAACCTATGTAACAAATCTAAAGCTTCTCGAGGATGCGGTATATCGTCGAAGGAAAACCAATGAAAGAGTTTGACTATTAATTCTTTCTTAACTACGTCAGAATCACATCCAAATCCATGATCCAACTTGGAAATAATATTTTCTAATGCCCTTCCACGAATCTCGTCGATACTGTGCGCTGAAATAAATAAATCAAACGGATAAAATTTTTCTTATTTCATTACGTGCTATCGACACAAAAATATATCAGTTCGTTACGATATAAAAAAGCTTACCTAACTTTTTAACATGTGCAAACGTAATTGTATTTAAACTTGACATTGTATTTCAATATTAATTCGTTGCAACTGTATTTTAGGTTAATCAAGTTTTGAAAATTGAACCGCCACGAATTACACGAGCGCCAATTTTCAACTGGGAATCTGCTTCGACAAGAGTCATCTAGGATCGTCTACGGTTTTATTAAGAATTGCAATTATTCATTATTAAACCTTGTTCCAATGTAATGCTTGCTAAACGTGTATTTATTAATAAATAAAATAATTATATGGTGCAAAATCTATGTGTATAATTTATTTTTAATTAAAAAAAACCTCTTATACGTGCACGTAGAATGACCCAAGTGTATCGTGGTTAGAATTTTAATTAGAATATTTTATAAAAAGTGTAATTTTACGAACTCTTTTTTCTATTTACTTTTTATAAATAATGGGTAAGTTAGAAATGATTATTCTTTAATAATATTAAATAAATATTTTGTAATAATAATGTGTACATATATATATATATATATATATATATATATATATATATATATATATATATATATATATATATATAATATATAAATTTGCAGAAAAGGAAGCAAAAGCTTGTCACGGAAAGGATATTTTTGAGAGAATGAACTATTTGTATCAGGTAAGAAATACTTTTAAAGTAATTATTAAAGCTCAAACTTTCTTTTTCTTTTTTTACAATTCCCTTTTATAGGCTAGTCATTTGATAGCATTAAAAAATAGAGTCGCAGCTTCTTATTATGGGAATACGATGATGGGTTGTGCCAAGAAATCTGTACTGCGCATGTAGGTGTCGTCTATGTAAAAAATTCTTTTAACTGTATTCTAACTATTGGGGATCTGTCATTTATATTTTTGTTTTTTTCTTTTTCTTTTTTTTCTTTTCTTTTTTTTTTTTTTTTTTTTTTTTTTATAGAGAACCAGATATAAAGAGAACGATATGTAAACGATGTCAATCTCCCTTAATACCCGGAGAAACGGCTAGAGTAAGATTATGTTCTAAGCATATGAAAGGAGTCAAATGGACGTGTTTAGTCTGTTTGAATAGTAAAAAGTATCCTACCAAAAGAGGATACAAGTTATGGATAGATCAGCCGGGGGCGATAGTTGAGACTCTTCATTACGTTCCTAAACAAAAATCTATCGACCGTGATAAGAGTGAAGTAGATGATAATAATAAAACCGAACTAACTAATGATACGAACATAGAAAAAAAATCAGAAAACAATCTTGACTGAGACGATTCCCCGTGTGTGCTGTATAGTAAATTTGATGTACGAATATTTTTTATTAATCACTTACATAAAATATGTTACAATATTACAATAAATTTGTAATTAATAAACAGACACTTTTGCTAACTGGAATATTTATAACCATCTAGTAATATCATAATGCTGATAATAGTTTTACATGTTCATAGAAATAACTCGATTGAAGTTAAGTTACTGTTCTCAGAGTACAAGATATATTTTATGGTGATCATTGATTGCAGTGAAATCCAAAGATAACTGTGCATTTTTTCTTTTTCTTCCTTTTTTTTTTTTTTTTCTTTTTTTAGCATTGAGGACGGTTTTGAATGAACGTTTGAGAGATGATATTATAAATGTTACGAGTGCAATGAATTTTTTTTCTTTTCTTTTTTTTTCTCTTCTTTTCATTATTAAGTTTGACTCTACTGAAATTCACTGCAAGCAATATCATGTACCTAACTCATACAACTATATCCGCCCATATCCAGTAACTTCCGTAACATTATATACGGTACCTAAAAAACAAATCATCACGCACGAACTCGAGCAGAATCAAATCACAGATTAATCTCAGACAATTGTGTCAGTCAGATTTAATATCAACTTAAAATAACTTATCTATATTAGATGATATGAGCTTAGGGCCATCTACAAACGTATAAGAGGTTTGTAGGTAAGTATACTTAGTATAGTATAATAATACTAATTATATAGAATGAGCATATATTAATGGAAGTCTCTTTTTTCGTTTCTATGATGTTCCTGAAATTTTCTGTTAAAATACGAAAAAAAAGGGTGAGGAAACTTATGGCATTTAAAAAAAAAAAAGAAATCGACACCTCTCCTAAAATAAACTACGTTTATAAATTGATATAAATAATAAAGTAATAAAGTAAAAAAAAAAAAAAAACGACTTAGTAACGGTAAGAAATAATAAGAACTGGGCTGGACGGAATAATCTACACATTCATTTATATACATATATCTGTCGTGCCAAGCTTCGGTCTTCTATCTATTTTTTCCCTTTAATATTTTTATTTAGTATCTATGAGCTAGTATTTTTGATTTCCCTAATACTAAATCTAACGACAAATTATATAGATAGGACTCCAGGTTGGCAACGCACACATATATACATGCACACACCGGCTACAGGATATATTTTTCTCCAATAATATATTGACTATCATTCGTCGTTGTTATTCACCCCCCTTACCCCAATCAAAATTTGGTTTACGTACGTGTCATGGAATGGCTTTAAATTGAAATAGAGCAAAGTGTACATACTTTATTAATCGTAAGTGGATCATAAGTGTTTGTATTAAAAAGAAAAAAAGAAAAATGAAAAAAAAATAAAAAAAATAAAAAAAAATGAAAAAAAAATTGCTCCTCTTTTACACGCGTCTATTTGTCGCAAACGAATATATCTATACGATTATATCCCGTCTCCGTTCACGAAGGAACACATTAACTATTCTGTTATTGTCTCAGAGGTGTGTGCATGCGAGCCTATATTTTTTTTTTCTTTTTTTTTTTTTTTTAAGAGGCGCGTGCAATAGACAGAGTCGTAGGATAATGAGGTACAACGTACGGCGATTGAATTACGTATAGATGAAAAAAAGTTTTTCTTTTTTTTTTTTTTTTGCGTCAAAGTATTATCTTCTCTCTCTTTTTTTCTTTCCTTAATTTTTTTTTTCTTCTTCTTCTTCTTTACACCAGCCCCGAAACAAATTGAGGTTGGCCATCACGGTCCAGGGTCAGTTGCGGCATCACGTTAGGCGACGGCTGAAACGTTGAACCTTGAAATCCCATTGCCGATTCATACAACTAAAGGAGAAAATAATAAGATTAAATATCATAAAAGATTTTGAAATGCCCGAAAGACGACAGTGGACAGGAGGCAGAGATCCTTAAGCGATAATAATAATAATAATAATAATAATAATAATAATAATAATAATAACAATAACAATAATAATAATAATGATGATGATGATGATGATGATGATGATTACAATTAAGAAAAATTCTACGATAATAATAATTTCGACTGAGGCGCGTATAGGATAAACGATAAAAAAAAAATAAATAAATAAATAAAAAGAAAGAAATTTATATCAATTTACAAACATTATGATTTCCAGGAAGAGTCGTATAATCGGGGGTGGTCGAACGATGCCTGTTGGCAGGTAACGGATGTTGTATGGTAGCATAAGTATTGTCTTGTGATGTGTCACCCATACCGAGGCTTACGCCACTACCGCGTCTTTCCAAGCCAAGACCACCCTCAGGTTCGCTGAACACTTGCATCGTCAATTCTTGCTCTTCGTACAGTTTTAATTTTCTGCAAATGATAAAATTGCAGTATTTTTTCTTTCCTCCTTTTTTTATATAAATTTATATCATCAGAAAGAGAGAGAGAGAGAGAGAGAGAGAGAGAGAGAGAGGAGATATCGTCATAATTGTTATAATTCGGTTTTTCTTACTGCTCTATCCACAATGGATTTTCCGTTGTATTCAATTCATCGATTATTTGTTTCTTTATCAGACCATCCTTCTTTCGTATATCGTTTGGCATATTGATAACCCTGGAACGTGGGTTGTAACGTATTAATAATATCAATTATTATTGGGATATGTCATACTGACAAAAAAAAAAAAAAAGAAAAATAAACAAAAAAAGATATAAAGAAAAAAGAAAAAGGGTTTGTGATGTCGTGTGACTTACCAATGTCTTAAACAGCAACAAACTACTGTAACCGTAACGGCACCTACTATTAAAACGACTAATAAAGCTATCAAAGCAGCTAATGCAGGATCGAAGGGTTCCTCCTGGACTCCGCCATAGGCTGGCTGAAATGGCAAAATATTGAAAAGCATGTTGGGGCAAGTATTATTAAAACGCATTGTTATTATTATTACTATTTTTTTTTCTTTTTTTTTAAATTTAAATCACATAACACATTTTAATTAAAGTTACATACATTTCAAAGTAAACTTACATACCACCATTAATTAAACGTTAAACATTAAACATTGATACATTTTAAAAGTAAAATTACATACCACCACGTTTTCTATGGCGAAGCCAGCATAATAATCTTTCAAGAAATCGTATTTGGCATCGATCACTTTAAGAACGTGCGGGACCGGAGCTATCGTTTGAGTTTTTAATTCGACGACGTGCAAATACATGTCGCACCTAAAAAGGAAATATCGTTAATTACATTCATCGATAAACAGATCCCGTGTGTATCATCGATTAAAATAATCATACCATTCCCTTCGGATATGTCCGGAAGCGTCTACGTGATATCTAATATCGTCCACTACTACTCTACTCTGAGTAGCATTTGATAATTCGGATACTATCTCGTCTCTTTGTCTATTGACTTCTTCCGGTGGTCGTGATAGGATGACCCTTATCAATTGCGACGGCTCGAATACCCATACCTCCGATAATAAAATATAAATAAAATATAATGCATGAATATTATAAAGACGACATATACATATATCGTTCGTAAAAAGGGGAGGGGTGTTACTTTCATTCGAAATATTAGACAACATACATGAACTCTCGTCATTGCGTATCTCTCCGGAATGGCCGTCTCTTTGGCTATAACGTCGACGATGAATCTATCTTGATTGTATTCGGCCATATATCCGCTCGTGATAAGTTTGCCGTCTTGGGTGACATTGAACGGACTCGGTATTATCGAACCACTTGGCTTGTCCGATCCGTACTTGTACAAATTTGCGCCTGCTATGTAATAATGTAATGTACCGTTGTCCCCGACGTCCAAATCCGACGCCACGACTTTGGTTACGAAATCATTGACGTTAGCCATCGAGTTTATGCCGGCGTAATAATCGTTCCTCTCGAAAATCGGAGGATTATCGTTCTCGTCGAGGATCGATACGGTCACGTTAACGTGACCGTGATCCGTGCCGAGTGATAACGACGGACGACCAGCATCCGTTGGATTGATATACAGATCGGGATTGTTGGATGCTAGAATGGAGAGTATATACTTGTCCCTCATCTCGCGATCGAACGATTTGTTCGTATATATACTGCCGTCCGATTTGTCCATATAAAATGCATAACCTTCGTTACCTACAAAATATTGCAAACAAAAAAAGAAAGATCAACGATATGAGATCCATCGAGAATGCGATCCTCGAAATCGGTATTGCAATTACGAACCCGCTTCTATGTAATAGTAAACCTTGGCGTGCCTACCCTCGTCCTCATCCTGTGCGGTTACTTTACCTACAAAATTATCCTTAGGACGGTTCTCCGATATATGAAAATTATACTCCTCGTAAAATTGCGGCACGTTGTCGTTCGTATCGACCAATTGAACCGTTAAAAGACGCAGAGCCTCGTATGCCGTAGGAGTACCATGATCGATTGCCACTAAGACAAGCTAAAATCAAAAATCGATTTATACATGTACATATATCGTTTCCTTTTCTTTCTAATTTATACTTACGAATAAAAAGATATAACACTCACTTCAAATTTACTTTTGATCTCGCGATCGAGTATGATCTTCGAACGAAGTTCGCCGGTCTCTTGATCGATCGAAAACTCCTCGGTCTCTTGAACGTTCTTATTTCCAACTTTCAAGTGATAACTGATACGTCCATTTTCGCCGGGATCACGATCGATCGCTTTTACGGTCAATATTAAATAATTGGGTACGCCGGCGTTCTACGAAAATTCAAGCTCACCGTATTATATAAAAAAAATATTTTTTAAATTCCTACATTCTATCCTTTTACTTGTTTCGTAATTAACAAAATAATGAAGAATGCTAATGGCAAATATTCATTGTACGTATATATATATATATGTATATATTATATGTTATGTATAAATACCTCGGGTACTTCGACCGTCGCATTTGTCAATTCGGGCATAACGAATTGCGGCTTGTGCGTGTTAACCGGTGTAACTCTGATGTCGACGTAACACCTATCGAAATGCGGTCCATTCCCTGCACCGTCCCTTGCCTCAACTTCGATTCTATAAGAACCAGCTCGTCCTAGTAGAGCCGCGGCGGGATACAAAATACCGGTATCTCGATTCAACGAGAACGAATCGTTTTCATTGCCATGCACGATCTTATACCATACTTCCCCGTTGACACCTTCGTCGCGATCGACGGCTCTCACCTTGGACACAATGGGATACGATAAACGTTACGTATGAATAATAATATTAACGCGCTCGTTCGTTCCTCGACGAAAGCGAGGTCGAGTGAATTATTCAATTACTATAACGATTGTAATAAAAAGGGAGGGTGACAGAAAAACCTGTAGAATAGGTGCCGGAGGATTAACGGACAAATTTTCAGCGACCGATGCCCTGTAACTGTGCTGAGAAAATATCGGCCGATTGTCGTTCACGTCGATCAACTTAACGACCACCGGTACCGATGTACTACGACGCGAATTAACATGAGCGTTGTCGCTTGCCATAACCGTTATTATTATCTCCGGTGTAAATTCTCTGTCAAGAACCGCTGCACTGCCAACGGTTATTTCACCGGTTTCATGACCTATCGTACAACAGAATAATTCATTCAAGTATCTCGTCTTTGATTTTGATTTTGATATATATATATACATACATACATACATACATACATACATATTATTATATTACGTACCAATGTTAAAATCAGCAGCGTGATCACCAATAAGACTGTACATGATTTCACCGAACGAACCCTCGTCACCGTCTGTAGCTTTAACTACAATAACGTGCGATCCTGGCGGTGAATTTTCTTCGATCGACGCGTTGTAACCTTCCTTCTCAAATTTTGGATCTTGATCGTTAACATTGATCACCGTAACGATTACCTTGGCCGTAGAAGACAACTGCGGTACCCCAGTATCATATGCCACGACAGTAAACTCCAATTGCTTTGTTTCTTCGTAATCTATAACTTGGCTGGTTCTAACAATTCCTAAAATAACGAATGAATAATAATGATAATAATACGAGAAAATGAACTCGACAAAAATTTTTTAGCTTTTTCTTTTTTCTTCTTCTTCTTTTTTTTCTTTTTTTTCTTTTTTTACGGATATACCAACCAGTGATATTGTCTATATTGAAATAAGGACTCGGTGGTTCGATGGCATATCCTGCAATTTTACTATCAACGTCCGTTGCAGTGAATGCACCGACGACTGCACCGGTTGGCTGTTCTTCCTGCATTTCGATTAAATATCTCGGATTGCTTTGAGTCCAGGGTTTTAAAAATTCTGGCGCCTCGTGATTAACGTCTATGATAGTGATTGTCAAGGTACCTAATGCGTGTGTATATATATATATATATATAAAACGTATAATGTAATAATTGGGGGCTAACGAGGTAAATGAAATGATTGCAATAATAATAATAATAGTAATAATAATAATAATCTACCTTTCCCTTGTTGCAAAGTAGGAGCTGAAATATCGGTAACGACGACAGTAATTCTAACAGTCGCCGCGACATCTCGATCTAATGGTCCGACAACAGAGACTTGTCCTGTTTTTCTGTCAACCGCAAAAAAATCCTAAAACACACACACACACATATATATATATGTAATATAAATAATAGTGTCGTTAATGAAACCCGAATAATACGCTCTCTATAAACGGGTTAAACATTTTTTATGAAACGTACCTTGAACGCTTTGCTATTATTAACTTGTTGCCCATTCCTATCGATTGCCGTAATTGGTTCGGACATTGCGAAGTTCAAAGCTCGAGGATTTTTATTGTCAGGATCGGTTGCTTTCAATGTCTTAAATACAGTACCAATAGGAGTGTCCTCGGTTACCTCGGCACGTTGTCTTTCGGGCGTAAAGTATGGCGGCTTGTTATTACTATTGTCAACCTTTATCTCGAGTAATGTCGTACCGGTCAAGCTCGGTGTTCCTATCAACGAACGACAAGGTGTATTAAAAAAACATATAAAATTTACATATATATACATATATGTAAATTAATTGAAAATCAATAAAGAATAATTAACCTTTATCAAAGGCTATTATTTCCATGTAATAGGTATCCTTAGTATCAAAGTCCAGCTTCCTAGTGACCGTAATGGCCCCCGTAGTCTCGTTAATAGCAAAATCATCTAAGGCTCCCTTTTGTATCCTATAACCTAGTTCAGCATTGATGCCGATATCGGCATCAGACGCTAACAGCTTATCGATGATGGTAGCACCTATTTATTATTTTAACATTATATTACAAATTGTATTATTTAAAGGAAAAAAGAAACCCATCCAATCTCCATATGTACACATTATCCCCAATACTAGTTTTCGAGGTATCCCGATTCACTTTTAAATTTCATTCGAAAGATAGCATATCTTTTTTTTCCCCTTCTTTTTGTTTAGAGTCACTATAATCGAATATTACATATATCTCATGGACGATGTAAAGGAACGATCCGTAAAAAATCATGGTTACTCACCGACCGGTGTACTTTCTGATATATGGGTGGTATGAAATTTGTGAAGGAATTGCGGCGGGTTATTATTCAGGTCACGTACGGTGATATTGACCAGAGTAGTGTCAGCGAATATACCGTCGCTCGCTTGAACGGTTAGGGCCAACCAATCGTGCTGGGAATTCGTCACATCGACCGGACCCTTGTTTTTTATGGTTATTTCTCCGGTGTCCTGATCGATGTCAAACAGACCCAATTCGTTTCCGGCCATCATGGTATAAACGATCTTTGATGTCTTGTCCTTGTCGCGCGCTTGGACCTTCAATTCGGGCTCGAATTTCTCGGCGCCCTCGTCAATCACGGCACGATATTTCTTTTGAAGGAAACGCGGTGGGCTATCGTTCGCGTCGGCCAAACTAACGCGCAGGGAAACGCTCGTCGTCTGTCCTTCTCCATCGTCGTCGGTTGCCTTGAAATATTAGAGAAAAAAAATAAAAAAAAAAAAACAAAAAAAGAAAAAGATATATTTTAACGAAACATATCCCGTTCAATTATATCTGCACGTTCGGTTCGGTTCGTACGTATAAAGAATCATTACGATTCGTCGAAATACGATTCGTGATTTCATTTAAATATATATATATATATATATATCGAGAAGTTACATGTATACCTTGTAAGTGAGAAAGTATTCGGTCTGTTCCTCGTAATCCAAGCAAGGCGAAGTACCAGGAGTTGGGCACGGGGCGACAGTTATAACACCGGTCTTTTTATCAACGGAAAAATGTTCCGAGCCTTGTCCAAGTAATTGATAAATTACACCGGACGTACCAAATCTATCGAATATAATATATCATAATTATATCGTGGATGAAAACACATCGTTTCCCAATCACCGATCCACCTTATTTATTAACTCTTCATTCCCTTTGCCTTTTTCTCTTTTTTTCGACTTACTTTCCACTGTCACGATCCTTCGCGGTGATCGTTATAACTGGCAATCCAGGATCTGCAGTTTCCGACACCAATGCTGTATACGTGGGACTACCAAAGGAAGGTGCATTGTCGTTCGCATCCGTGATCGTAACGGTAACCGTCGCGGTAGATACGAGTTTAGGATTCGTATGCACTTCCTCGGCGACGACCTAAGTGAGAAAAAAATATACATATATATATATATATGTATATATATATTTTTTTTATATAAAAGTCATCGGAATTTATAAGAACCTGATTAGTATTTAAAAAAAAAAAGGAAAAACAAAAAAGATAGTGATCTTATATTACCAGAATGATGAACTTTCTTTGATTGGGATTCTCGTAGTCGAGAGAACCATTCGTTACTCGTATATTTACTGACGTACTCCCGGTGGCCATCGCAGGTTCCACCGTAAATGCACCCGTTATGTCCTCCAAACGTAGAGAAAATACGGAATTCAAGCCCTACACGATAGGTAGGGTAGGCAGCACAATGCGACAGGGGAGAGGGGGAGGGTGGGGAGAGGAGGAGAGAAAATCGATTTTAGTTATCATTACTACGTTGGTATCGTTTAAATATTACGGACGCGAGTGTTCCTAATGGATTACTCTTTTTTTTCTTTTTTTTTTTTTTTTTTTAACTTACAACGTCCGGATCTTTGACGGTCATGTCTAAGTGAGGTAACGGTGTACCATCCGGTACATTCTCGGGTATTTCGATATTGTACTCGCGTCGATTGAACGTCGGTACTTCGTCATTAACATCCTTGATCGTGACGGTGGCCTCGGCCGTTGATACGGTCGACTCGTCGTTACCCGGTATACCGTCTATCAATTCTCTGGCTCTAACTTTTAGCGTTAACACACCCGTTGAATCCTTCAAAGCTTCTCGGTCTAACGGTTTTGCCGTCCTTAATTCGCCGGTATCGTCGTCGAGTAAAAAGTAATCGAATGGATCTATGAGAAAAAGTATGTATATAATATATATATATATATGTGTGTGTGTGTGTGTGTGTGTGTGTGTTTGTTTGATCGTAAAGAAAAACGTAAAGGAAAACGAAATAAAAATGGAGAAAAAAAAATGTGTGTAATCGTTTATCTCGAGCGATTCTCACTGGTAACCAATTCGTAGAACATTTTCCTCGGCATTCCCCTGTCACCGTCTCTTGCTTTGACTGTCATCACTAAAGTCCCGATAAGATCGTCCTCTCGGACTACACCGGTTAACGAGTCGAGAAATTCCGGTGGGCTGTTCTGTATGTCCGCGACTTTTATTTCAACCCCGGTCGTGCCATTGTTCAAGCCATCCTATGACAACGGATTGTAATGAAAGGGTTGTTCGATCGTATCGAAAAAAAAATAAAATAAAATAAAATAACACACATCTGGGATATACGATTGTTTAAGAACTTACACTCCTCTTCGCTATTATTTACATTCCACGAATTTCTTTTTATATATATATATATTATAGAATGAGAAATAACGTTTGATTCTATTTATAATTATAAAAGAGATTCGATCAATATTTATTTCATTCAATTATTGATTAGAATTGGAATTGAAATTAAAATTGAAAAATAACGACGAGTATATTGAAGATAGTTCCATGGAGAGATTCGTCGATGCATGTCGAGTGTGACTCGACACGTGTTTCGTCAAATTTATATTAATAGATCTTTTATTACTTATCGTTAAATAAACAAAATAAAATTTTACACGATTACAATACCAATTTAAACAATTTCGTGACAGTTATATATTCTTAGTACGAAAGAAAAAAAAATATCAATTAAAAAAATTATTAACAATATCGATTTTATTATAACAATATTATTGGATTATTTAAACAAATAAAGAATAATTTACCGTTGAAAACGGTATTTGTTTCATCTCTGTACGACTTTTAGTTCCGAAGATATGGCCCTCGAAAGATTTTCATTCATAATTTTTCTAGTACAGCTGATCGTAGTAATAGTATAGTAGTAGTAATTCGATCAGCTGATATGCGTAAATTCTTGGAATTTATGTAGGTCAGTGTGTCACTGGGCGAATTTGAATGAAATTATGTAGGTCAATGGGACAACGTAAACGTTTCCCATTTAAATGGGAATATCTCGGGAACTAAAAGTCGTAGAAAATTGAAACAAATATCATTTTAAAGAGCAGAGTTTCCTCTATTTTTTCAACTTATTGTTAATAATTAACGAACAATTTGTTATAAACAATTTGTCATAAACAAATTCCTACGAACTAAATTCATCTTATTTTGTCAAAAATAAAAGAAACAAACATTCGAATGGCGTTCGATTTATAAAATTACATAAATTTCTAAATTGTTAATGAACGAATTATTTATTTAACGAAGAAACAATTGTTCATTTACATGGGAATATCCCCGAAATTAAAGGTCGTACATGGAGACACGATTCGAATATCGTTTCAAAGGTGGCCAAAATTTTCTCTACTTTTTCAACTTATCGTTAATAAAAAAATTAACAATTTGTTATAAACAATTTGTTATAACAATTTCAATATTTCCTCATTAATCCAACCGACGATTAAACAACTAATTCAATTATGAATAACTGACAATAAACAAAAAATCAATGAACGAATTTAATGAAATATTAAAGATTGAAAGCCGAATGGATTTTGTTGAATTTTAATTGGACGTCATGAGTTTTTTTTTTATTTCCTCCCCTAGCTCGCCACGATACGAGGATTCAATTAGTTGGAAAAAAAATTTAATAACGTGAATACCTACGACCTATAAATATATCGCGTTAACCATCGAAATATTTGACGGATATAATTTCGCGAGGTTTAAAAAAGAAATGTCATTAATTTATTTTAACTTTTTAACGTTACAATAATTTCATTGATCTCTCGTTACAAAATGTTAATCATTATTTATATATATATATATATATATCTATGACATGATCGATAAATCTCTCTTTCTCTCTCTCTCTCTTTTCCTATCAGGGATAGAGAGAAATATATATGTCCTATTATAATAGAACATATAAAGTGGTTAGTTGCATATACTTAATACCATATCTAATACGAATATATAGCACGGTTGTGTAGTAGCGGCTCTCTCTCATTCTCTCGCGAATTTATTCTCCAGGACGTAATAAGTAGCGAAAAGAGCTTTCCCAGGCGCATAATTAAAATCAATTTTCAAGCTCTACTCACGCTCGCCCTTAGAAGTAGCTGGTAGAAGGGCCTCTCTCTGTAGTCTAGTGGTTCCTGTAGAACCAGGGCGCCGACGTACGTATTCTGGCTTTTCTCGACGTTGACAATGCCGAACTTTTGGCAAGCATCAAGGAACTGTAACAATGGCGTTACGTGATAATCACCGATGATAATTACTATAATGATGATGGTGGTGATAACGATGCCCGTGACTATAATGAGACGATGGCGTCACTTATCTCGTTCTACTTTATTTTCTCTTTTTATTATTCTTTTTTTTTTTTTTTTATAATTAACACTTCAAATTTTTCAACAAATTATACGTCATCCCCCCCCCCTTCTCTCTCTCTCATTATTTCTCACTCTTTTTTCCTTCGTTAATTCAATGAACGAGGGGACGAAAGAAAACGAGCGATGCAATGTTTCGAATGTTGTTTGTCACGCGAATAAAACAAACACATTTTTATCTGGCTAAACGAGAGAAACAGATAAATAGATAGAGATAGAGACAGAGAGAGAGAGAGAGAGAGAGAGAGAAAGAGAGAGAGAGAGAGAGACACGTGTTGCGATCTAAAAACAAAATTTATTACACGCGTTAATTAATAACGCATAATCAACACGAAGTGTGCGTTAAATGGTCGGCTCGTTTATTATGTATAACTAGAGAGAAAAGATAGAAAGAGAGACAGAGAAAAAGAGAGAGAAGATAGGAGGTACTAAAGTTTGCTGTCGTAAAGCTGGCTGAGCCATTAGTTAAAAGGTTTTACAGTTTTATTGGTCCGGCCAACGGCACGTGGAATTTATCGAGCGAATATGACGTAGTAGTAGCCACGTTATACCTACTAATATCCCTCCTCCTCTTCCCTCCTCCCTCCTCTATCCTCTATCCACCATCCTCCATCCTCCCTCTTCGCATCTTTCACGAACGAGTTTTACTGCACTCACCGACAAAACTAAACCTTTTGGACAGATAATTCGAATTTTACTTTTTGGCATTTCTTATCGCGTTGTTTACCGTTAGAAAATTATTATTCTTTCGATTTCTCTCTCTCTCTCTCTCTCTCTCTTTCTTTCTTTTATCCAAAAGTCACAGATTCGATCTACCCGACGAATTAAAAAAAAAAAAAAAAAAAAAGAAAAAAAAAGGGATACGTACGATGTCATTACACCCGCAAAATTAATTTTATCTATTTAATTATAATTTTATCTATTTAATTAATATCTATCCGATACAATCGTATTATACGTTCCATCGATAGATATATCCTAATCGTTCTTTAAATTTTAACGGAGTCAAAATTGAGGGGAAGAAAAAAACTCGTTCGAAAGGAACGATTTCCTCTCTCTATCTAATCCGAACGAGATTTTAACCTTTCTTTCTTTCTTTCTTTCCTTTCTCTCTTTCTTTCTTTCTTTTTTTTTTTTTTATCTACCATTAATCCAAAAAACGTCGTCATGGGATGTGGTGATTCGAGAGGGGGAGAAAAAAACGAGTGGAAGAACGTTGAAATCGTCTCTCTCTCTCTCTCTCTTTCTTTCTCTTTCTCTCTCTCTCTATCTCTCTCTCTCTCTCTCTCTCTCTCTCTCTCTCTCTCTTTCTATCTCTAAAAAAAAATTCACGCGTATCTCGCAAAGGTCGTCGCAGTAGCCATAATTTCGAGCTCTCTGTCCCGTTCTTCGCATTTTCCTCTCTCTTCGAGTAGAAGCTGTTACTATTACCTACTACTACTACTACTACTACTACTACTACTACTACTACTACTACTACTACTACTACTACTATTACTACTACTATTAGAAGTAGTTGGATGTAGGGAACTTATTAGGAACTATGAGAAGCGTGGATAATTTAATGGAAAACTGTGAATTACAAAGCGCCCTGAGCGTCGACCATCTCTCTCTCTCTCTCTCTCTCTCTCTCTCTCGTTACGTGCATGCTAGAACACTTCATGCACCAAGCCGCTTCTTCATTTACGGGAGCTACCACTGAATATATACCGGGGGAAGGGAAGGGGGGAGGAGGGGTGGCCACACACCGATACATCTTTCATTCTAGTAAGGATAGAGAATCTCCATTGGTACGTAACACCACCCTTGGCTTCAAGAAGAGAAACGGAAGCACGAGGGGATGTGGGTGTGGGTGGGTGAGGGGGGTGGCCCTTCGCTAATAATGCATCGCGCAACGAAACACTCTTGGCACGACGGTACGTAAATTTTTTTTGTCGGACGAACGCGTAAATTATTAAGAGTATCTTCTTCCTCTTCTTACGCGCGGGCAATCAAAAAAAAAAAAAGAAAAAAGAAAAAGAATATGTCACGTCGAGCGGAGAAACAGTAAATTTGCTACGATCATTGACTCGTTTTGTTTCATCATTTTTCTTTTTCATTCTTTTTTTTTTTTTTTTTTTTTTCTTTTATCGCAGACTCGTTCATCGGTCAGAAATTCTTCGTGGACGTAGGAAAAAGATCGTCGACGAATTTTATTGTACGGTCAAAATTGTTTCCCTTCATCGTTCTCGTTGAAATAAATTCGTTATAGATTTTTTACGTATAACTTTCTCGCTTCGAACTTGTATTAATCGTTGATACGAATAATGCAAAATTGTTTCTCTCTATCTCGCTTATAGATTCGAATAAATAACACGATAGTTAAATGGTTACAGATATGCGTGTGTATATATATATATATATATATATATATATGTATGTATCTTACTTGAGGCTGTGGGACACACGTTAATTCGATGTTGTCACCGAGAAGATCGGGGTCTACGACCTTGATACCCGCAAGAACTGTGGTACCGACAGGCATGTCCTCCTCCGCAACAGCTTCGTACGGCACGCCGAGGAAATGCGGTGGATTATCGTTTTCGTCGAGAACGATTACATAAGCGTCGACACCAACTATGTTCGGTTGTTGTCCATCCGGTACTTCGTCCTCCAACGTCACACGAAAACGTATAGTGTCGTTTTCCTGAAAAAGAGAAAGAAAGAAAGTCAAAAAAAAAATTAATAAATCAAATCAAAAACGACAACGAGGAAACGTGAATATAAAGATCGACGATCGTTACGTTTCGTTTGTTATTTCGATCGAATGAATCTTTTTTTTTTTTTTTTTTAAAAGGGAAGGAAGAACGAAGGCAAACGACGAATAAGATCGACCGATCGATTTATTGTCTCGATCGAATGATATTTACTTCAAACGGAAGTTAACGTGCTACTCGTTCGTTTTATTTGGATATTTGATTCTTGGATCGATCGATGATTCCATGTAAACTAAAAAAATTAAAAATAAAAATAAATTAAAAATAATTTTATTATTTTTAATTAACATCAACACTTAAAAATTATAAACGATTAATCGTGTATACATATAATATAATCATCGTATACTCTTACGAGAGCGATATCAAGTTTTCCGATATTATTACGCGATGTCAAATGGAATCAACGAGAGATCCCGTGTTTCATTATTAATTACGATCGATCATTATTATAAATGGGATAATTTTCGTTTTCGTTTAAAATTTTCGTATTTGATGATGAGAACGCGTAGTAACCGGATGAACGGTTGATCAAGAATCACTCCGATTCCCACGGACGGATTTGTTATGCGTGCAATAACGAAGGATGAGGAGAGAGAGAGAGAGAGAGGAGGGAAGAGAATTAGACCTCGATGAGAAGGAGAGAGAGGAGAGGAGGGAAAGCGAATGGGATTGAGCGATGTGTGAACGAGTGACGTTAGTTTATCGCGTGGTTGATGCCACGCACGTAATCCTATATGTTTCTGTATTTAACAGGATATATATATATATATATATATATATATATATATATATATATATTCATGTATATACGTAAGTATATATATATGTGAGAGAGAATAGAAAGAGAGGAACGGTGTACGAAGTAATTTCATTAACCGCAAAATGAAAAAGACCGAGAGAGAGAGAGAGAGAGAGAGAAAAGCTTCATATGTCCCCTTTTATCAACTTTCTCACATTTTCATTTTCATTTTCTTTTTTTATTTATTTTTCTTTTTTTTTTTTTTTTAATATCATTAAAAAGAAAAAAAGGAGAGATACTCGGAGATTTAAAGAACGGTAATATTACAGTAGTAGTACGTAAACGTGGATACACACACACACACACACACACACACACACCATACATTCCCATTGAATACGATCGTTTCATTCAATAATTTTTTTCAATCATCATCGTCTACTATATTTTTCCCTCCCTTTTCCCAAGTTTCTTCCTACTGTAATAATAAACGATAAGGGGAGGGTAAAAAAGGAATGGGTATATAGTAGACACCTTGTGTATAGGCACGTAGTACAAGTTAGAACCGAACGAGCTGGCTTTTCTTTACTCGTACGAGAGTGCCGCAGTCACGCGACTATTTCTCTCTCTCTCTCTCTCTCTCTCTCTCTCTCTCTCTCTCTCTCTATTTCATTCTGTTTCTGTAGCTTTTTTCTCAGATAATTCCCATCGTATTTTCAGTCTTCTTGTTGGTCGGAGGACAGGGACTGTGATAGGAAACGTAAGAGGAAGAGAGTGGAAAGACACGAGGTCGCCTTTCGTGTGGTCAATACAATGCAACTCCGTTACACGTCATTCCTTTTCTCTCTCTCTCTCTCTCTCTCTCTGTGTGTGTGTGTGTGTGTCTCTCTCTCTCCGTCTCTGTCTCTCTTTCTTTCCTTCTTTTTCTTTCTTTTTCAACAAGCTGCGGTCCTACCAACATCAACCGGTCAACTCAGCCCTTCCTCCTTCCCTCCCTCCCTCCCTCCCTCCCTCCCAACCCTTCTCTTTCAGAATAACCTTTCCTTGTTCCCTTTCTTACTCCGTACCAGTCGTGTATCGTGTGTACGTGCCAGGCATCGTGAAAAAGCGGACGAAATACTAAAAAAGAGAAAGGAAGGAAGGAAGGAAGGAAGGACGAAAGAAAGAAGGAAGGAAAGAGAGAAAGAGAAAGAGAAAGAGAAAGAGAGAGAGAGAGAGAGAGAGAAAGAGAGAGATTACACTTCCCTTTTTGCTCTTTTTATTTTACTGCTTCCCTACCTCCTACAAGCACGATACGAGTTAGCTTGTATGGTTTTCAAGGAGGGTTGGGATGGTTGGGTGGGTGCGAAGGTAGGGGAGTGGTTGGGAGGAGTGAAACGTGGTATGGTACTCTTTCCCCTCCTACCTCGCTCCAGCCCCCTTTTTTTCTCTCTCTTTCTCTATTTTATTTTTCTCCATTTTCAAGACTCACACAAGTTTTCACACACAGTCTCGATATTATTACATTCGTTATATATGTTTTCAATCGCCTATCTCGAAAATCGAACGGTTTTAACCGTAAGAATTCGTTACTAAGATATCCCTATTCTTATAGGGACAAATTATGTTTAAAATGGGCCAATGAATTAAACCGTGAGATTATGTTTTCGTACAATTTATGGAATGGAAGTATGAAAGAACTTTTGCAACGGCATAGGCTGCAGTAGTAGTAGACATTAGTAACAATAACAACAACAACAACAACAACAACAACAACGGCGACGACGACGACGACGACTGAATGAACATTCGTTAAAGTCTATTACCTATGCTTTAGTCGTTCTCTAGTTGAATTTATCTTTTAACTTTATATGAGCCACGACTAGTTTGAACTGTGCTGCTTCACTCATTCTCTAACTCTCTCTCTCTCTCTCTCTCTCTCTCTCTCTCTCTGTCTGTATCTCGTCTATCTCTTGTTTATTTCAATCTAATTTCATTCGCGACGTTGGATTTATTAAATTATAAAATCCACATATTCCTCATAAACAATATATTCGATATTAATTTTTATCGACTTCTTTTTTTTTTTTTTCTTTAATAATTTTATTTCAAACTCGGATATTGAACGATATCATATGGAAAGGGGACGGATGAAAAAGTTTCGCAGTTGATTTTATTAAAAAAATCTCGATTACTCTTTCTCGAGACCTTTCTTCTTCTTCTTCTTCTTCTTCTTCTTCTTCTCCTTCTTTCTTTTTTTCCCGTCAACTCGTGCACAGTTTTATAATATCGAGAGAGAAAAAAATGAAATTAATAATTAGCCCGCAAAAGTCTCGGTAAGAGTGTAAGTAAATTGATTTTAAAAAACCATTGGAAACTTTTCATTACCATTCTTTATTGTTACGCCTACAATTTTATCCCTTTCGTAGAACAAAATTCGTTCGAGTTTAAATATATCACGATTTGTTCGAATGATTTCATTAAAAAATACGATTGTCATTCGTCTCGATGATAATTACTACGACACAGATAGAGAGAGAGAGAGAGAGAGAGAGAGAGAGAGAGAGAGAGAGAGAGGTCACAGGCCGATTCCACTTAAAATGGTGCAATTTTGAAAAGTCATTCGCAGTAGTATAGATTCGAATGCGGTCGGCCGTAGGTCGCTGCAGACGTAGCGCGTAACTACTGATTGCGAGTCGTGGCTGGCCACATATGGACGTGACTACTCGCTATATATATATATATATATATATATATATATATATATATATATATATATATATATATATATATATCGATAGAGACTTTTCTATCGTAAATACTTGACCATCTCCTATCGACGCTATTTCACCCTTTTCTATTTCTATTTTTCTATCTTTATCAACCATCTATCTCCTTTCGACCAAAAAAAAGGAGGAAGGAGACAAAAGAAAAATAAAAAGTAAAACAGTAATAAGAATAATATCGATGGATTTCGTTAAGGATCCAATTGGTTCGATCGTAAAACTAAACACAATAATCGTGTTCGTTCGAAATTAGTCTTTTGAAATAAATGAAACGAAAATAAAGTAGGTAGTAAGAAATAAAGAAAAAGAAAAAAGAAAAAAATTCTGATATAATATATCACACGATTATTCAAATGAGAGAGAGAGAGAGAGAGAGAGAGAGAGAGAGAGAGAGAGAGAGAGAGAGAGAGAGAGAGAGAGAGAGAGAGAGAGTATATATTTTATGAACATTTACATTACTTTCTAAATACATCACGGCTAATAAGGTTATTACTGCTCGGTACGGTCATGTCATTACAGTTAATCACGAATTTCAATTAAAACGGACATCGCGCATTAGCGTGTTCACGCTATATATATAAAGAGAGAGAGAGAGAGAGAGAGAGAAAGTAGGTACCGTATGTAATTAGAATGTTTTAACGTGCTTTAACGAGAACATTGACCATGTCTCAGAATTAAAGTCTCAAAAATCGAATACTGCCGCTAACGGAATCATATTTTTCATTTTCTTCACAAACTCTATTGTGTATTATTATTTTCCTTCTTTTCGTTTCGTTTCGTTTATTTTATTCGACGTCGCAATATTTTTTTATTCATTATCACGAGATCGATCCGCCGTAGAAGAATAAAACAAAAAACAAAAAAAAAAAAGAACTCGTAAATGGTAACGGTAAATAATCGATTCTATTTCAATCGTGTATTTTAATCACAAAGATTTTAATCACAAGGATTACTTATTCCTTTCATGCTCTCTCTCTCTCTCTCTCTCTCTCTCTCTCTCTTTCTTTCTTTGCATTTTAGTCGGATGTTCCTTTATTTCTCTCACGTTTTTTATTTTTATTTCTTTTTTCCCATTATCCGATAACTATCCTATTTCTTTCTCGGCGCATTGGTCGCTTCAGTCGTTAATTATTTAAGACAGTTAGAACATTGGAAAATTATTTATCGGATAAACGGAATCTACAACGACAAAGAGTGAGAGTGATAGTGAGAGTGAGAAAGAGACAGAGAGAGAGAGAGAGAGAAAGAGACAGAGAGAGAGAGAGAGAGAGAGAGAGAGAGATAAAAAAGAAGGGGAAAGAAACAAGATAATTGTTTTTCCTTTTTCTTTTACGCTCTCTCTCTCTCTCTCTCTCTCTTTCACATTACAAATCTATCTCTATTTCTATCTCCATTTCTATTTCCTTTATCTTCCTCTCGCTCTCTCATTTTTTCTCCACCCCTCTTGCATCACCTGCTGCATTCGAGTTAGTAACGAGAAGCAGGTGCATGCACGCTCTACCCTCACAGTGATATTCCGTAATGTAATTCATCGATTTAATGCGCCCGTCCGCCAGCGATTAATCGAATTATCATTTAATCCTATACACGCTAACTTGGATACATCCCCCACCACCCGGGATTCGGCGAATATCGAGACGTGAATTTAAAAAAAAAAAGAAAATAAAATAAAAAAAAGAAAAAAGAGAGGGAGAGGTGAAAAATAAAAGGAAAAAAAAATTGAAAAAGGAAGAGGGGAAGAGAGAGAAAGAGTGGATCAAATAATTCTAATAATTATTATAATAATAATATCCTTTTCTCTCTCTCTCTCTCTCTCTCTCTCTCTCACTCACTCCCTTTCTCTGTCTCTCCTTCGAATCATCATTTCTTCAATTAACGTAATTTTTCGATAGATAGATCGATCGATAATTACATAAAAATACTTATAAAAATACAATTTGTTCTCCCCTTTGTATTCCTCGTTTCTTTTTTATTAATATTTTTTTTTTTCGTTCTTTTTTGGTTCCAAGTTATGTAAACAGCGCTCTCGAAAATTCGCATAGCAATCAAACGTTGGAGGAGAGTATAGAAGCAGCGTTCGTCGAATACAACAACCCTGGCAGGCAGGCAGGCAGGCAGGCAGGCTCGAAAGTTGCGAACGAAAAATAAAAGGAGAGGATATAGAGAGAATGAGAGAGAGAGAGAGAGACAGACAGAAAGCATGGGGTTCCTGGCTAGTTTAGAGAGACGGGAGCTTTTATTGCAAGCTTGGCCAGTGGTCGACCGAGGCGAACCGCCTTTTTCTAGTTCGTTTTCGAATCCTCGCGATCCTGGACCCGTTCGAAGTCATTATTTACAGTACACGCGCTATCGACTATCGTGAGTATTGCTTTCTCTCTCTCTCTCCCTCTCTCTTCCTCTCTTTTTCGTTCTTTCCTTTTCCCCCGTACGACGAAAAAGGAGAGAGAAAATTATTCGCGCGCTGTGATATCCGTGTTTTGTCGGGTATATAAAAAGAAAGAAGGAAAGAAAGAAAGAAAAAAAAATGCAAAACAAAAAACCAACACGGTCATCCGACTCGTAATATACAAATATTATTAATGCTACCGACAAACGAATTAAACAAATACGGCGTTGTTTTCTCTTCCCCCTTTCCTCCCTCCCACCCCTCGTCCCTCACTACAAGCGCACGTTAAACTCGTTACGTTAACGAAATAATTTAGTTTAACGTTAGTTGGATTAATCCGTAAACGATCGAATCCGAAAGTTGAAAGAGACTCCTCTCTTCTCGCCTTTGTCATCTTCATCTCGTAAGCTCTACTTTTGGATGGACTTGGAAAATTTTTCTTTCCTTTTCTTTTCTTTTTTTTAACCAATCTTTTACAACGAAGAGCACAAATATCTTGGAAAAAAAAAAAACAAACCCCGATCGGTCTTATCATCAACGTCGAGGAATAATCTTAACGTTGATTAATTATAATTCCCTCCTTTAGTGACAACACCTCTCTCTCTCTCTCTCTCTTTCTCTCTCGTAAGTCGATATCGACATTGTATTTATAACGAAAGATCGAGCAACGATGATTTATCACAATTTTCTCGCGCGACTTCGTACTACCGTTATCTCTTTCTCTCTTTTTTTCACGTCGAAAGATACGTTCCAAAAATTGGAACGATAAAGAAAAATAAAAAAGAAAAAAAGGAAAATAAAGAAAAAAGAAACTTTCATCCACGCGATTCGTCGGAATATAGGATACGATATGGTACGGAAAGAACGAAAGAACGAAAGAAAGAAAGAAAGAATGAGAGAAAGAAGAGAATAAAAAATCATCAGACTAAGAGGGAGAGGAGAGGAAAGGAGAGGAGAGGAGAGGAGAGGGACTCTCACGAACGATTTATATGCAGCGTTTCACTCTGCCGACAAATTTGACACCGATGTACCATCCTCGTCCTCCTTGACAACGACTACCTCCCTCTCTCTCTCTCTATCTATCTATCTATCTATCTATCTATTTCTCTTCCTCTCCCCCTCCCCCCCCACACACAGATAGATAGATAGATAGATAGTAAGTATAGGTAGAAAGCAGAAACGCGACTGGTATCGGCCTCTTCGACGATGTACCACCCGGCATTCATGCCTCAAACTCTACCTCTACCGTTCTCTCTCCTTTCTGGAATTAGTTGGAAAGTCGAGAGGTACGATCAAGACGTGCTTGAAATAGAAAGCTCGATCCATATTCTTTTCGTTTCTCTCTATCTCTATATCTATCTCTATCTCTCTTCCTCCTTCTTTATCTATCTATCTATCTATCTATCTATCTATCTTTCTCTTTCTACATCTCTAGTCTTTTTCATTTCTTCGAGAGATTCGCTAGGCTTCTACAGTAAAATTTATGCTCTTATGAAAAATCGTCCTCTCACGCCCCACTCAGAAGGAGGAGGGATCGCGGAGGATGGATATACACGACGAATGAGATTTCTTAGGGATAAAACCAAAGGTACTATCGCGAGGATACATATATTCAATCATAAACTAAGCGACGAAATCTCATTAAAATCGAAAAAGAAAAAGAAAATAAAAGAAAATGAACGATCTCAAGAATTTGTCATTGCTCTAATAACAGATAATACTTGAGATACCTTGGATAGTTAAGCTTTTAATTAATGAATTCGATGAAATGAATGAGACCGAGATACACTCCTACCACCGAGTAAATTCGTCTAACTAATTCGCTAATCTCGACTAATCAATTGCGTCTATTAATTATCCGATACAAGAGATCCTTGATTAACGATTTCTGCTGGAGGTCAATGCCCCGTGAGGCTTCGTTCGGTACGCGAAGGAAGACGAACGGGTTGTCCCTTTCGTGATGGCAACCAGCTCCTGTTCGAAGGGACAATTAATTATATTCGAACTGCACGTGCAGCAGCATCCCACCTTCCTTTCATTCTCTCTCTCTCTCTCTCTCTCTCTCTCTCTCTCTCTCTCTCTCTCTCTCTCTCTCTCTCTCGTGATTTATCTTTCTTACCTAGACTGAAACTCTCACGAACTATTTTTTATCCTCCCGTCATTATAATTTTAAATATAATTTTTCAAGCGAAGTGTTCCCTTTCAACGTTTAATATTAATTTAATTTTCTATACAGTGTCGAACGATTAATCATTAAAATTGAATTAATTTCATTATTGATTATAATATAATTAACGACGAAATTTATAACGCCTGTCTACCGGGAAGTGTTCGTTGGTCGACGTGCCATTCGACGAAAGAATCAAAAGTTTTCATTCCTATCATTGGCGGTCTATTAACAGATCTTTTAATTATTTCTTATTGTTAAATAAACAAAATAAAATTTTACACGATTACAATACCAATTTAAACAATTTCGTGACAGTTATATATTGTTAGTACGGAAGAAAAGAAAAAAAAATCAATTAAAAAAATTATTAACAATATCGATTTTATTATAACAATATTATTGGATTATTTAAACAAATAAAGAATAATTTACTGTTGAAAACGGTATTTGTTTCATCTCTGTACGACTTTTAGTTCCGAAGATATCGCCCTCGAAAGATTTTCATTCATAACTTTTCTAGTACAGCTGATCGTAGTAATAGTATAGTAGTAGTAATTCGATCAGCTGATATGCGTAAATTCTTGGAATTTATGTAGGTCAGTGTGTCACTGGGCGAATTTGAATGAAATTATGTAGGTCAATGGGACAACGTAAACGTTTCCCATTTAAATGGGAATATCTCGGGAACTAAAAGTCGTAGAAAATTGAAACAAATATCATTTTAAAGAGCAGAGTTTCCTCTATTTTTTCAACTTATTGTTAATAATTAACGAACAATTTGTTATAAACAATTTGTCATAAACAAATTCCTACGAACTAAATTCATCTTATTTTGTCAAAAATAAAAGAAACAAACATTCGAATGGCGTTCGATTTATAAAATTACATAAATTTTTAAATTGTTAATGAACGAATTATTTATTTAACAAAGAAACAATTTTTCATTTACATGGGAATATCCCCGAAACTAAAGGTCGTACGTGGAGACACGATTCGAATATCGTTTCAAAGGTGGCCAAAATTTTCTCTACTTTTTCAACTTATCGTTAATAAAAAAAAAGAAATTAATAATTTGTTATAAACAATTTGTTATAAACAAATTCCTTATAAACAAATTCTTTGCGAACTAAATTTATTTTATTCAGCTAAATAATTTCTATAAAGAAGAGAGACGATATACAAGATTTTCAATAATTTCAATTAAAATCTATCCAATTAATTATCGTCGAGTGACACTCGACAATCGTTGACTAACTTTTTCGTAGACTAAAAATCATTGACTAACGCAACACCGTAGATATCTCGAAGGAGATGTAATCACTAATCGAGTACGTTAATCTTATGAACAATATTTTTTACATACCATTTCGTTATCTACATTCGGGAAATGTATCTTTTCAAATTTCATCCGATCGATTAGAATTACTTCGCGGAGCTTATACGTTTGTGCGTTGAATATCCTGGTAGTCTGCTCGGGTGTTCTCGGTAATGCGGAAATAACGATGCGTGTATCAGGCCGTATACGTGTCGCTCCTTTGATACCCCTCCACCCTCCCCACCCCTGCCCACCACCTTCCACATTATATCCATATTCTCGCTTCGTCTACTACCTCTTTGCAGGATTAATAATCTACGATTACACGGAGACGGCTTTCCGAGGTTAATTAGGAGGATCGACAGAGACGTTTCTTCTTTCTCGTTTCTCGAAAAAAAATCTTTGAAAGAGGGAAATAGAGAGAGAGAGAGAGAGAGAGAAAGTAATGAAATATCTTTTTCAAAAGACTGTGTTTTTCATTCCTCGTAATGAATCGTTACTCTCAGCTCTCTCTCTCTCTCTCTCTCTCTCTCTCTCTCTCTCTCTCTCTCTCTCTCTCTCTCTCTTTTCCGAATCTATATTCTCGTGTGATACTTAATTCTAATACTTAATTTTAATTAACAGAAAAAGAAAAAAATATAAAAATAATTCGACGTAATACTCTGAGAATAAATAAATCAACAAGATATATCCATAGTGCGATCTCATTAATTCCATAATTACTGTATATATACCTCTATTCCACACACATATATAGTTGTATATAATATATATATATATATATATATATATATATATACACATGTAGGTGTGTGTGTATATATTAGGATTACATCGCGATACCATAAATTAGGGCGCATTCATAGACGCGTGAACGTTTTCACTGGACCGTTAGATTCTCGCAAGGATAAGCGTATCAGTAATAGCCAAGCGGATTTCGACCGACGACTAAATCGATAAACATTATAATACATATAAATTAGATCTCCTAATATCGGAATAGTTAACCAATACGAGATTATGGTTGAGATATAGTATAAATGGGGTAAGTAAAACGAACTCTTTGATATTTATTATATTACCGACGACAAGCATTAAAGAAAAAAATAAATAAATTTTTCTTCTCGCTCGTACGAACGTAAAATAAAATAAAATAAAATAAAAGAAAAGAAAAGAAAAGAAAATAAAATGCAAAATATATAATAAGAAAGAAGAGTGGAGGTAAGGGACTTTTAAATGGCTTTCCTTTCCTTCCCTTTTCTCACCGTTCCTTTTCATGGGATAAAGAAAATAAAAAGAAAAGGTTGGTAGGGGATGTGAGAAAAAGGTTCGAGTGAGAGTAAAGCGATCGACTTCTTACCTCACGATTCAGAGGCTTTGCTAACTTGATGGCGCCTGTGCGTGAGTCGACTACGAAATAGTCGGTGAGTTGTATGCCATACTTCACTGGTGATCCTTCCGGATCGTAGCCCTTTAGGACGAATACGGACGTGCCTACTTTCGTCGATTCAGAAAGAGGTAAACCCGTTGGGTATCCTCCCGCCTCGAGGATTGGTGGTTCGTTGACATTGTTTCCAACTGAAATCGAAAAAAAAAAGAAAATTATTTTCTATATTAGAATAATATTTTATCGACATGTACCTAGCGCATACGTACATACATACATACATACATACATACATACATACATACATACAAAAACATGTGCGTATGTATGGTACGTGTGTATATATATATATATATATATATATATATATATATATATGTAGATCTATTAGATCGTTATTGAATTGCAATACGAAACAAGCGAGTAAATAATTAAACTTGCGTAAAATAATGACGAATGATTTTGGCCAAATAATTGTTGTTTATCGAAAAGATATTTCAATCGATCAACGCATTGAATCTATTGAATCCGTTCGCTTGTAAATTAATTTGTGATATAAAATAATTAAATATATGTATATATATATATATATATATATATATATATATATATATATTATAATTATATAATTGAAAGTACGACTCGTAAGACGAAGAAAACTGAGATATATATAATTGAGAACTTATCGTAAAATTACCGTCCGCACGATCCTCACCTTGTCACGATCCAACTACGACTGACTTTAGAACACAGGAGAAGGACAAAGGACGGACAGGTTCGTACGCGTTAACGATTACATCACTACCTATGATCAATAATAAACGATCGCGAGTGTTAAACCTTGAATGACTCATCTCTTATTTTTGTTTATACACATACATACATGTGTGTATATATATATATATATATACACTTCGAATCGATATCTGTTTCTCTCTCAATACCTTTCTTTTAC
>OU964982.1:3849631-3867131 GCA_918808275.2 Dolichovespula sylvestris
AATGTGTATTAATTATTTTCCGAGTTAAATTGGCACGCAATAAATATAAAATAAACGACAACTATTCATTATCATTCATTTGAGACACCCTGCATAAATATCCTGCTGTTCCTATCGATTTTGAGAATTATTATATTATATATTAGAAAATTAAATGCATATGTCTGTCTAAATGTATGGGTCGACTTAGCGAAAGGAAAAAAGAACAGACGAGTCTAGTTGTAAACGACTGGCGAGAACAAATTCGGGATTCTCATCGACAAATGTTAAAATTATACGATAAAGTTCGAGTAAACGAGAACGGGACGGGTACGAGACAAACGTGCATCTTGGGAGCCCGTTAGAATTGCTTGAGAGAAAAAGGATCAGTTAGATGGAGAAAGAGAGAGAGAGAGAGAGAGAGAGAGAGAGAGAATACTGTGAAGTACGGAGTAAAGCGAGAGAAAGAATGAAATCGAAGTTCTAATGGAAAATCCCAAAGCATTTTTTTTTTGTATTTGCATAGCCAATGTGTAATTAGTTAGCAGATATAATACTGCAGATATACCTACGTTTATGTGTGTGTATGTATTTATGTATGTATGTACGTATGTATGTATGTATGTATGTATTGACAGAGTGAAAAGAAAAATAGTTCCTCCTCGAACCAACGCGTTTTTTACGGAATACAAAAAAGAGAACGAAAAAAAAAAATATACGTAGAATTAAAAGTGAAAAAAAAAAGAGGAAGAGATGAAACGAAGTAAAAAAAAAAATAAAAGAGCGGACGATTCGATGAGACAGGGAGGGGCGAGCGAGGAGCTTAGCCAAAAAGTAAAAATACTGATATGCCAACGTGAAACGATATGTGCGTGTGTTATTTTCTTTTTGTTTTTAATAAAAATCTACTTCCTCCATTCATACGTTTTCGATATCGAAATCCTGTTTCCAAATATTTGCAGATATTTTCAACAATGTTTTTTTTTCTTCTTTTTTTTTTTTTTACATTTATATAACCCCCCCCCCTCTCTCTCTCTCTCTCTCTCTCTCTCTCTCTCTCTCTCTCTCTCTGTGTGTACCTTTCTCTGTCTCTCTCACACTCTTTTTCTCTATCGCTTCATGAGTTAAGACAATCTTCTATAAAATATGGTCGAATCGAATATAAATCGATTCCCATCGGAGATCTTACTTATTATCGGTGTAATATTTATTTAACCCCTCCTCCCAAAAAAAAAAAACAAAAAAAAACAGAAACACAAATAACAAAAAACAAAGAGGAAGAAAATTATAATAATCAACGATAACGACACGAAAAACAACGAGAGGAAAGTTCGAGCGAAATTACGAAAAAGTTTCGAATTAGAAACGTAAGAGAGAAATACATTGTTACAATCCGAAGAAAGAAAGAAAGATAGAAAGAAAAATTGTCGACGTAGAGAAAGTTTCGAAATGGGATTAATCGATATTTATTAGGTATGTAATAAAACCACCTTGGAGGATTTCTTTTTTCTTTTTTTTTTTTTTTTTTTTTATGGTGTACCCATACATATTTTATTGTTCGGTCTTGAAATTCGATTTCTTCGTAAACGGCGAAACGAGCCCATGTGTCTCTCTATCCTTTAATACACACCGCCGTCGGCTAAGTTTTGTGTGTAGAAAGCCAGCCACGGTAGTTATTTCAGTGGAAAGTTTCGATCACCAGAAGTTAACTTTGCTTGCAAGTGCGTCCGCGCAGTCGCTAAATAGACAAGAAACTTGTTCGAAGGGCTCATAGAATCTTCCCTCTCTCTTTCTCTCTCCCTCCTTCTCTCGTTCACTCTCTCTCTCCCTCTCTATTACTTGTTTACTTGTTTGCTGGTTCGACTTGTGGAAGATATCTTGCGTCTATGCATATATATATATATATATATATATATATATATATATATATATATATATGTATGTATGTATGTATGTATGCATATATGTATGCATATATGCATGTATGCATGCACGTAAGACAATTCGAATATTTCACTTGTGCGTGTAATTACAAGATCGCGAGACTTAACTAAAACTTGTCATTACTACTTGTTTCTTTCTTTTTCTTCTTCCTATTTTTTTTTTCTTTTTTTTTTTTTTTTAATTTATTTCATAGAACCTTTAACCGTAAATACGTACTATGAGATAATTGTAATCGATATTTAAACGGGTTACAAATTTCATTTCAAAAGATTTCTTTTATCGCCTTAAAAAAAAAAAAAAAAAAAAATAAAAAAAGAAAGAAAAAACGAAAGTTCGTTTACGTTGGATTTTTCTATCATTCTCTCGCGTTCTCGTTTTGTTGCCCTCTTTTTCCTTTTCAATTTTTCCACTTTCCTTCTTTCTTTTTTTTTTTTTTTTCGACGAATATATCACGAATATATAGCCAATTAGCGGATCTATCTCTATGGGTTTAATTTGTGTGTGGGTTTTCTTTTTTTTCCCCCCCTCTCTTTCGTTTAAAACAGAATTTATCAACTATATCTACACACCGATTTCGCGTATCTTGTGTGTGCGTTACACGAATGTATATCGTTTATTTTTGAATGAAGATTTTTATCCTTTTATACGACATAAAATCGAAATTCGAAAATTTGATGCGTTTAACAATTTTCCTCTCACGAAATGTTGATAATATTTACATATATATACATATTAAAAATTTATTTAAAAACGGCGTTAATGCGTTCACAAATTGATGATTTCAATTAATTAAAGTTTTCGACATTTTGCATCGACGATTTTATTCGCGAGAGAGAGAGAGAGAGAGAGAGAGAGAGAGAGAGAGAGAGAGAGAGAGATACGATACATATTAAATAATGGAATATTTAAATCAATATACGAATATTTGATATCATTTATTAAATAATAATTAAATATTCCAAAGTCCTTTCGAATATTTAATTAGCTCTCGGAGGAAGAGAGATTGATTAGAGTTGGTATTATATTCCCCATAATAATTATATGAAATTGAAACTGAACTAAATTCGAATTATGATCTTCGCAATAACATACTCACATCTAAAAAATAATAATTTTATATTTATCTTTATCTCTCTCTCTCTCTCTCTCTCTCTTTCTCTTACGTCAAACACTTGCAAAATATATATTATTTCTATACGATTACATATACGTATGTAACATACATTAACGTATATATATTTTTTTTATTTAAACATAATATAAGACTTATAATGGATTCCATTAATCACTTAAAATTGATTGGGAATCAAAAAAAAATAAATAAATAAATAAATAAACAAAAAGGAAATGAAAGAAAGTGTACTATCGATACCAAAGTTTTATCGATTTAACTGGAAAAGGAAAGAGAGAGAGGGGAAGAAGGAAATTAACGAGTTGGGCAAACACGTCGAGAGAATTTAATAAATTAAAGAACGAAAATGTGGAAAAAGGAAAGGTGAAGAGAGAGAGAGAGAGAGAGAGAGAGATAGAGAGGAATTCAAACTATCGGAATTTTCAAAGTGTCCTGGGAAAGATATATCTGTTCTCTTCACGCGATATCGATGATAGATATCGACTTCCTCTATCTCTCTCGTTCTCTATCTCTAACTCTATATCTAACTCTTCTATTTCTTTCTCTCTAGGACTTATTACTCGTGGAGAAACTCGACAGAAGCTTTACGAATGACTCGAGCTGCCACTAACACGATTTCGAACGGTCGATTAAAAGAACAAATGGATGTGAAGATGGAATGGTGAATTGAAAGCGCTAATAGAAAGAGAACGAACAAAATAAAAACTCTATGGATAAATTTGTATGACGAAAATTGGATCTTTAAGGGAAATTAAAAAAAAAAAAAAAAGAAAAAAAGAAGATTGCTACGTTATATATATATAGCGTGTATGTATAAAATATAAAAGGACACAGAAGTACGTACGCTGGCTATCTGGACAATTAACGATTGTGAACTTTTTAATGGAAATATAATACACGAATCTTTACGAATGAAAAAAAAAAAAAGAAAAAAGAAAAAAGAAACGAGAAGGAAAAAGAAAAAAGTATTTTAATTTCAAGTTTCTTTTCACTTTCGAGTTTCGATATTCGAAGTAAGAGAATAAAGTTCCAACGAAACGTGTGATATTAATTAAATGAACAAACGAACGAACAAACAAACAAACAAACAAATAAACGAATAAAAGAAAAACCCATTCTCCTTTACTTTCTCTCTAAATTTTCGAATGCAGGTAAATTAGTTTTCTTTTTGTTTTCCTTTATATATATATATATATGTATATATATCCCTTAGCTCGTCAGTGAAATTCAGAGTTTCGACTTGGTTTTCCCATTTTCATAATCCTTTCGTCGTTCTGCCAAAGATCTCGAGTCCCTGGCTCGAAAGAAGGAAGAAGAAGAGCATGGCCCGAAGGATTAGGAAATACGAGAAGGAATGGCTTCGCGAGAGATAAACATTTCCGTCGTGCAATGCCTCCGGGCTTCCCTTTGTTCAACGAAGTTTACTACTCAACAAACTTTCTTCCTATCTTTTTTATTTTTTTTTATTTTTACGTAATCTCGCAAGATCATACCGTTTGCAATCATTGCGAACAGAAAAAGAGACAGAGAGAGAGACAGAGGAGAGAGAGAGAGAGAGAGAGAGAGAGAGAGAGAGAGAGAGAGAGAGAGAAAAGCATCTTAAATCGATGCATTAATATTAAAAAGAAAAATAAGATAAATGTTAGTTATGACATTCTATCCGATTAATTATTATTATTAATATATTATTTTATTCGACATCCTAATGCACTCGAATAATAATAATCAAATATCTTCGTTGTTGTTATTATTATTATTATTATTATTATTATTATTATTATTATTATTATTATTATTATTATTATTATTATGATTATTATTATTATTATTATTATTATTATTATTATTATTATTATTATTATTATTATTATACTATTTCATCGAGGATCCTAAAACGATGCGTTTAAATAAAAATAATTGAAAACTCGATTCGACAATCTCTTTTACCGAAGATGTTAATAACAAAAAAGGAAAAAAAAATTACATATTAAAAATAAAATAAGAAAATAAATATAAAAGGAAAAGAGAAGAAAAAAAGGGAAGAAACGCGAAATAATACTTTTCCTCGATTATTTTTATATTACACGTTCGAAATTGTTCTCATCGTATTAACGATAAAATAATGTTGAAGTTGCCCTACGTGATAAATGATTTAATTATTAAAGAGAGAGACAGAGAGAGAGAGAGAGAGAGAGAGAGAGAGAGAGAGAGAGAGAAAACCATAAAAGGAAACTCGTGATGTAGTTCGAAGTAAAAGAATTAATGAAAATTTAAATGAAAATTTATCGATCTGTCGTAGGAATAAATTTTCTCTTATTAACATGTTTCCATCTCTCCTCCCCCATCCCTGTCGCTACCCTCCCACCCATCCCACCCCACCTCTCCTCCCCTAAAAGAATGCGCGAACTTATCGGAACTTAACAACAAGTTATCGCTAAATGAACTTCCCGCAAGTTTGAAAGTAGCTTTCCAAGCAGTAAAGTAAAGTACGAATACATCGAGTGAGCGGCGAACTTTCCGCATGCGTATTTTCGTCGATTTAAAAGAATAATCGCGAACTAAGAGAGAGTCTGAGAGAGAGAGAGAGAGAGAGAGAGAGAGAAAAGAAAAACAACGCAAAGTTGGACGCAAAACTCTTTTGCAAGCTCTTCTTCTCTTTCTTCTTCTTCTTCTTCTTCTTCTCTTTCTTCTTCTTCTTCTTCTTCTTCTTTTCCTCCTCCTCCTCTTCCAACAATTAAACAAAATCTTCTGATTATAATTTCGCAGCAATCATAAGTTTCAATAGAAAAATATTTATCGTATAACAAAGTTCTTCGAGAAAGAAAGAGAAAGAGAAAAAGAGATAGATAGATAGATAGATAGATAGAGAGAGAGAGAGAGAGAGAGAGAGAGAAAGTTGGAGAGGAAGAAAGAGATAATTAGTCGAGAAATTATTGTCGACGAGTAAATTCCAAACTGAAAAACGAATTAAACCAATTTGCATCCGTAGCCACGAGAGAATTCATTTGCTGTCCTTCGTACGTACAAGAAAAGGGGACACATTTTCAAACGAGAGAGATAGACAGAGAGAGAGAGAGAGAGATAGATAGATAGATAGAGAAAGGGATAGAGAGGAAGACAGAAATAAAACATTAAAAAGAAAAAAGAGAAGAGAAAAGGAAAGAAAAAAAGGGAAAAGAAAATGTGAGGGAGGAAAAGAAGAATGGCTGGGCCGTATAATAAAAGGAAGAGGTAGAAGAAAAAGGGGTGTAAGTGGAAAAAGATGGTAAGACGGAAAGAAAGAGAAAGAGAGAGAGAGAGAGAGAGAGAGAGAGAGAGAGAGAGAGATGCAAGAAGACCGTTCGCGAAGCTTAAAACGAGAATGATCGCTTCTAACTGTCTTCCACATCTGCGAGAGTAGCCACGGGCTATGGACGAATAGAGCTAGTTTTAGTGCTAACTCGTTGCATTTTTCAAGACGTTGGATTTTTAAGATAAGTCCACCATATGTACCGACACATGTATCTATGTACTTCAAACCGAATGCAATTTCCTTTTTATCTTTCTTTTACTTTATTTTTTTTTTTTTATGGAAACATCATCGAACTTATCGTCGATGATATATATTATTATGGGGAAATAAAAAACAAAAGGAAATCCTTGAATCGTTCCGATAACTTCTTTTTTCCTCTGCATTCGGCGTTTATCTGTCCTGTTTGTCGTAGATGAGAGGAAAAATAAAATGAAGAGAGAAAAAAAAAAAAAAGGAAAGAAAATTAATCAAATCTCTAAGTAATTTAATATAGATGCGGATATTTACGTTTCCCGAATGTATCAGCATTTAATTTTCAAAAGGGAGATTACCAGAGTAATTTCGAAAAGTTGAAGGCTTTTAGAAAGCAGCAGGATGGAAAGGTAGTTGCCGTCGTTGCTTTTCAAAGTTTCCTTTAGTCTCCCTCTTTCTCTTTCTCTCTCTCTCTCTCTCTCTCTCTCTCTCTCTCTCTCTCTCTCTCTCTCTCCGTCTCTCCGTCTCTCCGTGTCTGTTTCTCTGTATCTCTGTCTCCTTTCTCTTTGCAATTCGATCGACGAAGGATCGAAAGGACGTCTATCTCGTTCGTTTTCTACCCGACAAAGAGGGAACTTGGAATATACGTTCAGCGAACGACGACGACGACGACGACGACGAGAAGAACGAGCTTTAATTTCGAAGAGTGAATCTCAATGCAGCCTTGTCTCTTCGAGCTTTCGTTGTTGTACGGGCTAAAAGAGAGAAAACGAGAGAAAAAGTGAAAGAGAGAGAGAGAGGGAGAGGGAGAGGGAGAGGGAGAGGGAAAGGAGGGGGCTGGGGAATAAACAGAAAAAAAAAGAATAAGAAAGAAAAAGAAAAAGAAGAAGAAGAGGAGGAGGAATAAGAAGGGGCGCTCTTGAGATGATGATAAAAAGAAGAGACGTAGCGCGACGAATGGTGTTTAAAGAAAAATGAAAAAAAAGAAAAAAAGAAAAAAAGGAATAGAGGGAAAAGAAGCGTTTCGAGTTTTGACGCGAGAGATTTCGTGGGTAAAGAATTTTTTCACGAGACTCTTTGTGCGCTTCGAGAAATAACGAACGAGACGACGACGACGACGAGAGCGAGAGAGAGAGAGAGAGAGAGAGAGAGAGAGAGAGAGAGAGAGAGAGAGAGAGAGAGATTAAAGGGCTTCGTATACAAACGAAGGAACTACTACTCCCTTAATGAGAGAGAAAGAGAAAGTGATAGAAGAGACTGTCATCGCGTTAACGATTCTTTTATTCTCTTTTTTTTTTTTCTTTCTATTTCTTTTCTTTTTCCTTTTTTCTTTTTTTTTTTTTTTTGCTCTCCCCATTGTACACGCGATCGTTTCCTTTATAACGAGATAAGCTCGTTGAAATTCAGGTGTTCATTAATAAAACCCATTCGATGATTTTTCGAATAATAATTTGTAATGATGATGATGATAACGATAATGACGACGAAGACGACGACGTCGGCGACGAATAGTGTCGATAATGATCGTCCGACGATATAATTAATGACACCCATGTCTCGGTGATAAATATATAATACTTTCTTTTTTTTTCTTTCTTTCTTTCTTTCTTTTTTTTTTTTTTTTTTTTTTTTTAATATTTCGTCGCGACAACAACCATTAATCGAACGGTGGTATAGTGTTATATTATTAACGAGAACATATGTTTGTGATAATAAAATTAATTAATCGTAAACTATTATTATTATTATTATTATTATTATTATTATTATTATTATAAATAATTATTAATAATTTATAATCATTAATAATAATAATAATTATTATTATAATAGTTATCGTCGCTATTAAAAATTAATAAATATGTCGAATTTTTAAAGTATCCCTTTGCGATTTGTTCACGAAAATCGGATGCTAGGAAAGATTAGAGTGCGGTAGAGAGAGAAAGAGAGATAGAGAGAGAGAAGAAAAGAGATAAGGATTTAGAGAATGTTACGAAAATCCTCTCTCTCTCTCTCTCTCTCTCTCTCTCTCTCTCTCTCTCTCTCTCTCTCTCTCTCTCTCTCTTTCTCTTCGACTTTCTTAACATAAGAGCATTTTCGAAGCTTCCTTTCGTAAAGGCGATGCCGTCGGGCAATGAATACAAGTGGAACGTGAAGCCATTGAATTTCACGCACCGATTGGCTCAAGCCGACGAAAAACAACGCGATAAAGCTCTTCTTCTCTTCCTCTACTTCTTTTTCTTCTTCTAGTTGTACTACTACTTTTATGTCTACGACCACGACTATTACTTTTATGAAATAACGCGCTATCTTGTATTATAGGTAGGTATCCTCTTTTTTCCTCACTCCTTTGCCCACTCTAATTATCTATCTATTTATCAAACTAATCTTGTCTCTCTTTCCCGTGAAAAGAAAATATTCTTCCATCTTCTTTTGACAATTCGATATTTATTTATTTAGATATTATCGCGTATGTACCTTCGTACATTTATAATACCGTAAATTCGTTTTTTATATAAAAAAATTTCGATCAAACTCGATCGTAGGTTTTTGTAATGCATCCTTTTATCCGTTTAATATCTCTATCCCTCTCTCTCTCTCTCTCTCTCTCTTTTTCCCCTCTCCTCGTTTCTTTTTTTTGTATTTTACTTTTTATTCCTCTTAGTGTGTATATATATATATATATATATATATATATATATATATATATATATATATCAAATCAATACCGATACGCAAGTCGAATGCGGTAATTACACAACGGTGTTATTAATACAGCGGACGCGTACGAAAATTAATAAGTAAAAGAGAGAGATAGAGAGAGAGAGAGAGAGATAGAGAGAGAGAGAGAGAGAGAAGAAAAAGGAAAGGATAAAAAAATAATTAGAAAAAATTTCATACTACGCGTTCGAATAATATTAAATACGATCGAATAATAATAATCACGACTTTTTAATTAAAAATATTAATCGTACGAATTTATCCACGAATATTTCCGGTCGAGCAAAGTATTTTTTTGATATCCATATAATTCTCTCTCCTTTTTAACCTGTCCCTTCCATTTCCTTTTCAACATTTTGATCGATGAAGATCGAAAAGATGTCATTTCTCTCGGAAAAGACATTTATTACCGGATGGAAGATCTTTTTTAATTACCATCAACGCGTAAACTTGCGATCGTATCTCTCCAACGTTGACTCGACGTAAGTGGGGGGGGGGGGAAAGAAAAAAAGAAAAAAGGAAAAGAAAAAGAAAAGAAATAAAGAAAGCGCTTAGAAGCAGTGATTGGTCTCGAAGTCTCGAGAGATCGAAGCTTGGAAGAAACGAAAGTAACAACGACGAAAAGAAAGAGGTAAGGAAGGAAGGAAGGAGGGAAGGGAAGAGAAGAAAAAAAAATTAAAAAAAGAAAAAAAAAAGAAAGAGAGAGGAAACGATGAAAGGAAGACACGGGGTAACACGTGTCGCGAGGAAACACTTGCCAACGGAAAAATCTTATGATATAACGTAACTCGGTAAAAACTTTCTCTCTCTCTCTCTCTCTCTCTCTCTCTCTCTCTCTCTCTTTGCCATAGATTTTCCAAACTTTCCGAACAATAAGAGCAAAGAGGAAAGAAAAGAAAAGAGAATAAAATAAAAAAAAAAAATGGAAAATAAAAAAAAAGAAAGAAAAGAAAAAATTCTCTCTCTCTCTCTCTCTCCCTCTCTCTCTTTCACGCTCTCTTTCTCTCTCTCTTTCTCTCTACCTCTACCTCCCTTCCGCCCCCTTTAACCGATTTCATTCTTATAAAACGAACTTTTGGTCTAAACTTTAGCAACCTGCGAAGAGACTCATCTCTCTCTCTCTCTCTCTCTCTCTCTCTCTCTCTCTCTCTCCCTCTCTCCCACTCTCTTTTCTATGATCTTTAAAACTGCGAGAAATACGCGAGGAATCACCGAGGAAGTTTGTTAAGAACTTGAAAAAGGATCTCCCGTTAACGAATTCCTCTTTTCATTTCTCTTTAATAAGCTTTGTGAACAAATAAAAAAGAAGAAAAGAAGAAAAAAAGAAAGAGAGACAGACAGAGAGAGAGAGAGAGAGAGAGAGAGAGAGAGAGAGAGAGAGAAAAGAAAAAGGGCAAATCGTCCTATGTAATAAGTTCCATGGGAACCGATATCGGATGACGAAGAGAGAAAGGAAGAAGAGCTTTCATCGACGAATCAGATAAATACTACGATGTTCTCCTCCCCCCCTTTTATTTCTTTTTTTCTTTCTCTCCATCGATAATATCTACGGGAAATCTCAGATATATTCTTTTCGCATCTATTCCCATAGATCTTTACGAGGGAACTCGATAATTTTCATCTCAGATGAAACTGAGATAGACGTAGATCGGGACAGAATGAGAAACGAAAGGAGAGATAGAGAAAGAGAGTGACGAAAAGAGAGAGACAAACAGAGAGAGAGAGAGAGATAGAAGGAAAGAGAGAGAGAGAGAGAGAGAGAGAGAGAGAGAGAAAGTAAAAGGATAGTGAAACGTTAAAAAGGGAATGATAATCCTTTCCAAATCTCTTTTTCCATTATCGTTAGAAGATACAATAACGAAGAAAAAGAAAAAGAAAAAGAAAAAGAAAAAGAAAAAGAGAAGAGAGGAAAGAGAGATATATGTATATATAAAATAAAATAAAGCTTAAACTGGACATGCATAGATTTTCGTCTAGCACAAACAATTCGTGAAAACGAGTTGAGAAATTCTCTCTCCCTATACGTCTTTTTCTTTTTCAGCTTCCTCTATGTCTCTCTCTCTCTCTCTGTCCTTTTATTGTAACAACGGGTACAAGTATGGTACTTTCAAAGCTGCTCCTCTTTCGATAGAGAGAGAGAGAGAGAGTGTGTGTGAGAGAGAGTAAAGAGAGTGAGAGAGAAGCTCGAGAAGCCTGAAGGGGGTGCGAAACGAGGGTAACGAGGCCTGTAACCGAATTTCAAATCGCCCGCTTCCCGACAATCCTTCCGGCGTCTATCGACTCTTCTCACTGTACCATCACCATACTACTACTACTACTACTACTACTACTACTACTACTACTACTACTACTACTACTACTACTACTACTACTACAACCAACCTCCAATCTCATTCTCGGCAAGTGGAGCGAGAGATTATGTATTGAACCTTCCTTCTTCTCGTTCCATTCTGCCGAAGAAGTGCCACTGATTGCCCGAATTTCGACACGAGAGAGAGAGAGAGAAAGAGAGAGAGAGAGTGTGTGTGTGTGTGTGTGAATGAAAGAGAGAGAGACAGAGAGAGAGAGAGGGATCTTCTCCTACTTCCGAAAGCCTATGCACTTGACTTTTCTCGTTCGAATCGTTTGTATCGAGCTAAGAAGCCTCTCAATACTGATTTCATCGCTTTATCACGAAAAATCATCTTTAAAAGATCATTTTTCCATGTTACCTTGACCATCTCCCGTCTTTTTTTCTCTTATTATTTTATTTTTTTTTATTTTATATACATATATATCTTATCTTTATGCTTACACGTGTTCGATCGATAATCTAAAAGGGGGGAAAAAAAAAATAAAGACAAAAGAAGATATAATAATCGTTACAAAAAGATTATCAATTCGTATGTATCGATTGTTAACGTTAAATTAACAAATTACGTATTACAATGGAAAACGTTTCGCGCATGAGATTTATGTGTAATTATTAGTTAATGATAATTCATACGACGTAACATCCCCTGAAGTATTTTCTTTTCCTTTTTTTTTTTTTTTTTTCTAGAAGTACCCGCCTTCTTTTTATTCTTCTTAATTATTATTTAATTAATTAACATGCAAATGATAGACTTCGGCCGAGCTTAAAATTCAGAATACAAAATTCCCTAGGGAAGATCTATTATATTTATTGTTTCTCCTTCCTTTTTCTCTCTACCTCTCTAACATTTTTATCGCACAAAACTTATATTTCGTGGCCAGATTTCATTCTTCTCTCTCTCTCTCTCTCTTTCTCTCTCTCTCTCTCTCGCACTATTTCCAAAAAATCACACATAACGAACTAGTTCACAAACCGCGTGATGATGTTACATACATACATGCATGCATACATGCATACATAAATACATACATATATACATACATACATTATATATATACATATATACATTTTATATGTATATAGGATATATACTATATAGGAGCTAGTGCTGTCATAGGTAGCTAGGTAGCTAGGTAGCTTGCTAGCTACGTAGCTAGTATATGGTTATGAATTTTTCGAAGCACGTTTGTACCGTCTGTTTTCGCGAGAGGAAGCTTGCTCTTTTCGAAATATGAGAAAGAGGAAGAGAAAAAGAATGTTCGTTGTGTTTCGTTGAAATAAAAAAAAAAAAAGAAAAAAGAAAAAAACGTTCGTATTCGTGAATACGTTACGAATGAAAAAGAAAAATTGAAAAAGAAAAGAAAAGAAAAGAAAAGAAGAGAAGAGAAGAGAAACGTCCAAATTTCATTCTCTCGAAAGAAAGAGAAAAAAAAAAACAATGTTATCGAATATATACGAATCACTGTCGACGCACGCAATTATAATGAAAATGATTTTAATTGAACGATTTAAAAAAGAAAATTATTATTCCTCTCGGTTATTCCAATGGCAATGATTCAATTATACGTGAATTTTACAATGAATTCGTTTTAAACGATGTTTTTCTTTATACACTTATACTTATGCACACACACACGCATATATATATATATATATATATATATATATAAGTGAATTATTAAAAATTGCAGAAAATTCAAATAACAAAAACATTCGTTTGAGAGTGAGAAGTCGAATACACAAAGCGAGTCGAGCGTACCACCTGATAAAACTTAGTTCGTTACAGTTAATTATACAAATTGTGTACTAACTACTACTACTACTACTACTACTACTACTACTATTATTATTACTACTACTACTACTACTACTATTACTGCTACTATGAAATAAACAGACAGCTTCGAAACTTTCCTCCAGCTCTTTTAAAAGGCCCATGCATTTTATTACTCTTAGTAATACCAAACTGTACCAGAAGGAAATGCGATAATTCAAACGACTAAACTAAAATCGTAAAGACGAAGAAGAAAAACCTTCACTTCTCTCTCCCTCTCTCTCTCTATCTTTCTCTCTATATCTCTCCCTCCTTGAGTTTACGAAGTTACTCACACAGTTTTATCGTACTTCGTGAAATTAATGAACGGTCGAAGGTTTGAAACTCTCTCTCTCTCTCTCTCTCTCTCTCTCTTTCTCTACCTCACAGTCTCTCTTCAAGAACGTTGAAAATTTAATATTGCCATAAAAGCAAAAGTAAATGTTAAAAAGATAGGTATATTATTAGGTAGAAACATTTTCTCGATAAGATCGTTGATAAGACACTTTTTCATTAGCGTGACTTATTATATTTTTTTCTCCCCCTACCACACCCTTCCTCCTTCCTTCCTTCCTTCCTTCCTTTCTTCCTTCTCTCTCTGTCTCTTCATATCAAAGTAAAAGATGGTCGACTATAATTTATTCTTCCTTGCATTCTTCAGCTTCTCCTTCTCACTCTCTCGAATTCTTTTGATCAATCTTCTGGTTCATAGATAAGAACGAACGAACGAACGAACAAATTTCGAAAAGAGAGAGAGAGAGAAACGAGGAATTCTGGAATGTTGAGAATCCGTGCACCCCGGTCAAAAATTTTCCCTTTAACTCGCGCTCCCACCACCACCACCACCACCACCACCACCACCCACCACCACTAAAGCTTAAAACGTGGTTGCTGCTCTCGGCCGTGTAATTACTCGCACCGAGAGATATATAATGTTTCCCGTCCAAGCACAATGAGTTATTCCCTGATGGCCATTGTTCCATGCTATCCTACCTAACCCACGTATCAAAAGCAAACCTATGTATGTATGTATGTATATATACGTTTGTGTAGCGTACACGTTCGAAGCCTCCGTCCAAACCCCCTTGGCAAGCTTTTCCGAGATTAAAAATCTAAATCGAGCGAACCAAATTTGAAAAGAAAAAAGAAAAACGATATAAAAAATAAATAAACGAATGAATAAATAAAAAAACAAAAAGTAAAGAAAAAAGTATTAAACAAAGAAAAAAGAGAAAAAAGAAAACACAAATTGTCGAAATGTCATCGACCCGCTCACGTTTGACTTATAAACTTTTCAATTTGATTATGAAATCAATGAGTCTGTGTGTGTGTAAGACAGAGAGAGAGAGAGAGAGAGAGAGAGAGAGAGAGAGATGCAGTTATAAACTCGTTTAGTTAAAGATATGTGAAAGGGCATTTTAAATGTTGATAAAAAAATTATATTGAAATATGTATGTACGTGAAAGGATATTGAAATGAAGTTTGTCCGATTTATAATCGATTTTGATCGACAATAATTATATCTTATAATATAATATTTATGATAACGAGTTAATAATGTTTCAACGAAATTGAAATAAAATATATGAGGTATGATTAAATTTATTATTGGATTATTTCAAATGCGTTATAAGAATTTACGTTTGTTGGATTATCCCGATATAATTCGATTTTAATATACACTTAAATATCATATTCACCGTGCAATAATATCACGTAATAATAAAAATATAATAATCGATCGTAATTTACGATCATGCAACTTTTAAGAGAGAGAAAAAGAAAGAGAGAGAGAGAGAGAGAGAGAGAGAAAGAGAAAAGGAAAACAAAAAAGAAAATTATCAGGAAACTAGGCGAAATAGTAAGAGGGAACGATAAAAATCGGCAAACAAAACTAGTTCGATCGTTCGTACACGATATACTAGTATCTCGCGAGTGCTCCTCTCGATAAAATTCATGGCTTGCACTTCTCTAAAGAGTTTCTATCTATACGTCTACGCGCGCGCATCTCTCTGTGTGTGTATATGTGTTCGTTTGTTTTTTCCTTTTTTCCCCTCCATTTCTTTTTGTTTTTTACGAATCTCGATATTTCCTCGGAATCATCGAAAATCTCTCTCCGTCATACAAGAAGATATACAGATACTACACAGAGATAAATGTGTACGTATAAACATTTATATATATATATATATGTGTGTGTGTGTGTGTGTGTGTGTGTGTGTGTGTATGTATATTACGTACATAACGCTCTCTTTACTCGTTCGGCTTTCAACGAGAATCCTGATGCTTTTGCTTCTGCCTCAAATTGGAATGGCAAATAAGCTTTGAATTCCAAGACGAGAGAGAGAGAGAGTTCGATCGAGCGTGCATCCTGTTAAATGCACGAGAAAACGGCGGGAAATTTGAAAGAGGCGATATCGATAGTACTTACGATATATGTATTTCATCGTACATAGAGAAGCAAGCGAGCAAAAGAGAGAGAGAGAGAGAGAGAGAGAGAGAGAGAGAGAGAGAGAGCGAGGAGAGAAGGGGGGAGAGAGAAATGGGGGAAGGGAAAGAGAGAGGTTGACTCTTTAGAGATGTTTTCAACTTTTCTCGTCTTTGAATCTTTAATTTCCGTGACTTTCAAAGCACTAACACCCTGTCCCTTTTCTAATCTTTTTTTTTCTTTCCTTCTTGTTTTTTTCCTCCACCCCCACTCTCTCTTTAATTTATTTTTTCTCCATTCACTATTCTTTTCAATTTCCTACCTCGATACGGAAAAACCGGGACACAATGCAAGCTCCCAGATTCTTCTCTTTGAAACGAGATCGAGAAGATCGAGAAGATCGAATTTCTTGAATCCCATTTATTCCATCGAGAAAAAAAAGAGGAAGAAAAAAAAATATATATATATATATATCACAGAATTATAAACTTGTATAAGTCAATGAAGAAATTATTCTTCGTATAAATTAATTTCAATAATACGATCTTATATCACGATCGTTACATTTATCAAAGATTTTAATATTAAACATCTACAACGCGGTCGAAGGCCGAAACGTAGATCGATAGATTCACGCTAGCAATTTTTATTCCCATTGTGAAAAAAAAAAAAAAGAAATAGGAAGAAGAAATTTAATCAATTATCAGATAATTAATCGATCGTTATAAATTGATCGAAGGATCGACCATCGTAATGTTCATTTGCTAAAGATCACACCATTATGCCTCTAACGAGATGAAGAACGAGATCAATGAACGATTAACAAAGAGCGAATCGAAAACGAAAAGGTAAAGATAAAAAAGAAAAAAAAGAAACAAAGAAAAAATTAGAAAAATTACGAAAGACTTTAATTATTGTCTGACAATTATCGATCGGTAGTTCGTTGGTCTACAATTCGTTTGATTATTTACTAGAAACACAAGCTCGACAAATGTTCGTATCTACATTGTACGAATACATATATATATGTATATATATATACTATTCTTCATAGGTATATGCATACGTGCACAAGTGACGGTCATTATCGAGCATTATGCTGTAATGAGAACGAAGTGATGGCGGCAACCAGTAGGAAATTTCGTCGCTTCTCTATCTCTGTCTTTTGAAGAGAGAGAGAGGAGAGAGGAGAGAGAGAGAGAGAGAGAGCACGTGTGGATGGTGGCATTATTAATTGGTCACGTTCGAATTGTGCATTTTCGATGCTCGGCAAAGCTGGCTTGCTTCCTGCGACACGTTCTGTTCGTCCTCTATCTCTATCTCTTTCTATTTATCTATCTATCTATCTATCTATCTAACTATCTAACTATCTATCTATCTATCTCTGTTTCTCTCTTTGTGCTCTTTCATTCGACGGCACAATGTACATCGAGAGTTTTATTAAAACCGTGCATACCCCGATTTCCAACGCTCGTAACACAACACGCATGCATGCATGTCCGTCTATTAGCCTCCACATCACAAGTGGTTCTCAACCGATCGATGTGTGATTATTCGGCATACATTTATATTTTGTTCCATCGATTGGCGATTATATGAAAACCCGGGAAAGCGTGGAAATTTTTAATATTACAATTATATATATT
>OU964982.1:3872131-3874631 GCA_918808275.2 Dolichovespula sylvestris
ACAAAAAAAAGAAAGAAATAAATAAAATAAAATAAAATAAAATAAAATAAAATAAAATAAAATAAAATAATAATAATAATAATAATAAAACAAAAATTATCAAGGGAGAAAAAGGATGCTGGATCGATACGTTCGAAACATCCAATGGACCGAGATATGACGGATACTGTTTTTTCGATACAATTTATTCGAGGGTTGATCCGTGTTCATTGGTCATTCGATAACTCACAAACTGATGTGTGTGTGCGCGCGCGTGTGTGTGTGTAAAACTAAATCGATAGATAGAATTTTGAAAAAAAACCATATATATATATATATATTTATTAGAAAAGAGTTATCGAAAATTGGTATTACTTAAACTATTTCCCATGAAATTTGTCACGTAACATTTTCCCAATAAAATTTCCTGATATAATAATAATAATAATAATAAGATTCGAACGAATAGAAATATTATCATCCAATGATAACACTTCTGAACGTTTTCTTCAAATTCAAAATCAATCCACGGTACGATTTAGAATCATCCTTTTCGTTTCTTTTTTCTCGCCGAACGAATTAATATCGAAGAATTAAATATTTCATCGAACCCGTCCAACTGCTAACAATTTTTCACCCCATAATCGTTTCTTCTTCGGGGTATTCCTTTTGAATTTACTATTCTACCGCGTAGAATAAAAGTTAACAAAAATATTTTTGTTTCTTTTTTGTTTGTTCTTTGTTTTTTTTTGTTTTTTCTAAATTGAAAGAAAGCTTTCGTAGAAAGTCGAACGATCTAAGCGAATGAACGCGCGAATTCGTCTTGCGTTTAGATCTAAGCTTGAAAAAAGTTCTACGTTGAAAAAGGGTCGAAGAACAGGAGGGAGGAGGGCGAATGTAACGATGAAGCTCGGGGAGGAATTCTCTATTGCAAGTAGAAAATGTCAAATTCGCGATGGCTCTTCGTCATCTATCTCGGCAGTTATTACCCGGCTAAGCTTCGGTAAGTTTCAGGATCGATTTTCGAACGTCAGCCTGTTTGACAAGGCATCGAGTTAGGCCTTCCTTCTCTCTTCTCCCAAGAGAATTTTCTCTCTCTCTCTTTCTCGCTCTCTTGCAACGTCGTTTGTTTCTTTTTCTTTCTTTTTTTTTTTACGAGGCTGAGTTTGACGACGTTACTGAGAGATAGATATATATATATAGATAGATAGATAGATAGATAGATAGATAGATAGAGAGAGAGAGAGAGAGAGAGAGAGAGAATGATGCTTTAGAAGAGAAATCTATCGATTTGATATCCGACGGCGAGAACATTTTTTTCTAAACTATTTTTTCTTCTTTTTTCTTTTTTTTTTTTTTAGTAATCTTTCATGTAAAGAATAAATCGTTAATTTGCCATAAGCTTCGATACATATAACTATATGTATAACTACATATACATATACTATATATATATATATATAATTATACATTTGTATACAAAAGTAATAAAATTTTAATATTAATTCGTACAAAAAAAAAGAAAAAGAAAAATATTCGATATATATATATATATATATATATATATATATATATATATATATATATATTAATTTGGAAACTTCGAACCTCCCAATGATCCATTGATCGTATATATGAATGAATGAATGAATGAATGAATGAATGAATGAATGAATGAATGAATGAATGAATGAATGAATGAATGAATGAATGAATGAATGACTTAAGAAATCAATTAAGCTCGACAAATGATGAATGAAAAATTGTCAGTGATCAATCATCAACGATTCTATCATCGATCGTTCGCACGTCGATATTACCTCGCTCGTTCGAAAGAAAAAAAAAATCAGAAAGAAAAAAAGAAGGAGAGAGAGAGAGAGAGAGAGAGAGAGAGAGAAAAGGAAAAAGAAAAAAAGAAGGATATGTTTCCAGGATATTACGTACGACTTGGGAGTCCTTAGCTAAGGGATTATTAAATTCCTCCCTATATTACGTCTCACCCGAAGAGCACCAAGAATACAATCCTCTTGGGTGTACCTTTCATAGTATGAGAAAGAGAGTGAGTGAGTGAGAGAGTGAGAGAGAGAGAGAGAGAGAGAGAGAGAGAGAGAGAGAGAGAGAGTGAAATAAAGAAAGAGGTGAAATGTGTACGTAACTCGGTGCATAAATATCTTCGAGGAAGGGTGCAGCTGCCTGTCATTTTAACATCTTGCCTATTTTTCCTTCGAAAGGGATTCAATAACCATACTCTCCCAACTATTTTATTTTCCTTCTTATTCCCTCTTCCCTCCCTCCCTCCCTCCCTCCCTCTCACCAGTCGCTCTTTCTTCCATTCTCTCTTTTCTTTTTCCTCTTCATTTCATTTCATTATTCGATTGAAAAGCTTATAAAATTCGCACTTCATATATTACACACACACTCGCGCGTACACACACACGCGCGCGCGCAAACGTGCAAATGCATTTTCGTATTTTACGAGTCAATCGATAAAACGATCCATAAAATTGGACTGAAACCCGTT
>OU964982.1:3884631-3929631 GCA_918808275.2 Dolichovespula sylvestris
ACGATAAGAAGGAATATGGCTACGTTTTTCGATATTACTTGTCCCTCCAACTACATTTACATTTCTCTAAGTTTCAGCTTTATTTACTTAAGCACTTTTACCACCGTCTACGAAGATTAGATTCTCTCTCTTTCTCTCTCTCTCTCCCTCTTTCCATCTCCTTTATTTCTATGTCTCTAGAAGAGAATTTGCAAAGAACGAGTCAGACGTTTCTTATATATACATATATATATATATATATATTTTTCGCTTATACTCAACGTTTCATCATTCCGAAAGTTAGATAAAGAAGAAAATAGTCAGAAAGAAGGCGTAAGACAGAGAGAGAGAGAGAGAGAGAGAGAGAGTAAGAGAAGGAGAGATGTTTCAGTAGAAGCTTCCTGTTTCTATTCCCCGGAAAAAGGAAACGCTTTCTATCGTCTTTCTAGTTGTCCTTTTCTATCTCCGTTCCCTATTCTCTATCTATCCATCCATCTATCTATCTCTTTCTCTCTTCCTCTCAACCTCTATCTCTTACACATTTACACGGAAAGAGAGAGAGAGAGAGAGAGAGAGAGAGAGAGAGAGGGATGGAGAAACTATCGGCGGTTGTTCGAACACTTTATCCCGTTGTCCTAGTTCGTTCACGACGATGAGAAAATATTTAAACGTTTCTCCATTCCGATCGTTTGAATCCATTCGTAGAAAAGACACGGCGGAGTTTCGATCTCTTTCCACCCTCTTATTCGTGAAAGGAGATCAGAATAATAATAATAGGAAAAATATCATGGATATCCCCGTTACTATTTCACTATTTTAACATTCATATCTATAATTTGGGATGAACAAACAAATATCTAAACAAAACGATAAATCAGGACGTACGCGTTAAACGAGGAACGTTAAAGGTTTTCATTGTTGGAAGGCTTACCGGTCGATGAAATTAATAAAAAGACCATCAAGATGGCTCCTCGTGTCCTCGAAAACCTGCAATAAAAAAGAGAGAAGGAAGATAAATTAATAATACGTAATCGAGAGTAATGATATATATATAATATATATATATATATATATCTTAGTTCAGATCGTTTCAAATCGATCCGAGATTTAAACATTGCTTTCTGTTTCCTTCTTTTTTTATTCGTTCGCTTTTTATTATTTTATCACCAATAATTTTTAATAACCATACATACATACATACATACATATATACGCAGTCAGATATACAGATCGGTCCAACAGTACCTTGAGCGGATATTAAAAATCGATTTACTCGTTTGAACGAATATATCTTTTTAACCAAATGTTATTTCTTTTTAAAAAAAGTTCTTCGATAAACTCGAAGAAGGAGTAAGTACGTACGGCTGGCTAAATGAGATTTTTTTTTTTTTATAATTATCGAAGTATATTCGTCTAAACGAACTAAAACGCGCGCGCCTTTGTTCTCTCGCTTTCCATCGCTTCGGATAACGTGCTCACGTAAGGGCGGGGCGGGGGTTGGAGGGTTGGTTGTTTTTTTTTTTTTATTCGTGAGTGACGTACATAGGAGAGAAACGACGTTATATATATATATATATTAACGTTGAAAATATCGGTGTTTCGCCGTCGAATCTACAAGCTCGATTTTATCCCTCTTCTATTGTTCCTCTCTCTCTCTCTCTCTCTCTCTGTCTCTCTTCGTCAAGTTGACAGAGCACCCAGAATGATAACGCTCCTATCACGAAACCGGAAATGCCGGTACACGTGGCCCACACACACACACACACACACACACAGACACACACACACCGTTCATTTGGTTATCCTTTAGCCTCGTTAAACTTCAACGTAACATTCCTGTATCTTCCACGGTCCTTCTCCTCCTCCTCTCTCTCTGTCTCTCTCTCTCAGGTAATTAAGCACAAACATTGTTGGTTCGTCGCTTAATACGTACTCAAATCACCTCACCATTATATGACGATAACAATGATAACGACGACAATGATGATGATGATGATGATGATTAATTATTTTATTAATATAATGTTTTAACACGGAGAGGAAATATCGAGAAGTCATACGTCGAATAATAATCATTCGCCTATTCTTCGATCTCGACGAATTATATATATATATATATATATATATATATATATATATATATATATATCGATACGTGTACGCCACGTACGCGATAGAATTTATTTCAATATTACATTACATTTCGAAAATATGTTAACGCAACTGGCAATTGAAATGTAATATTTAATGGTAGGTCATTCTCGATTATTCGTTTTAATTATTAATGATAGGTGAAAAAAAAAAGAGAGAGAGAAAGAGCAAGAAAGAAAGGAGAGAAAAAAAAAGAAAACAATGAAAAATGAAAGATGATTCGGTCGAACATTAATTACGTATAAAAAGAGACGTGCAATTTGAAAATTTACTAACGAATTGCAAATAGACGCTATGATATTCTCAAACAAAATGGGATTACCAAGAATCCTTACTTTATTCGTCCAATTTTCTTTCTCTACGTGAATTAATAACGCGAAGTAAAATGGAATTAAAAAGAAAAAAGAAGGAAAGAGAAAAAAAAATGAACGCTCGATAGCGTGTCCGTCCGTCCGTCCGTCCGTCTACATATAAAAGTCCATAGATAATTTTTTTCTATTATATATACATATATTTTTTTTTAAATCGATCGGAGCACTCCCGAGGCCTTCCCTCCCTTCTCCTCCCCACCTTTTTTTTTTCTATCAAATCCGCAATTCGAAGCTCGTAGAGAAAATAGGAAAAATCGATCATTTTCGAATAAGAGATAAAGTACTTAATTAGCGAAAACATTTTTCTCCCCACCCATTCGATCTCTAATCGATATGATAAATCTCCCTTTTTTCACGGGGGAAGAAGAAGGGAGGGGTAGTAATGACAAATATCTAACGAAGAACGAACCGATTAATAATGTTCCGGATTAGCATTTTTCGTGATATATATATATATATATATAGAGAGAGAGAGAGAGAGAGAGGTTGGAGTTGAACCGGTCCGATGAATTTCCCCTTGAAAATCTTTGTTTCCAAGATAATTCATTGGGTTTTAGGTATGTATGTATGTAACTATGGATATATATACGTGTGGGTGTGTGGTCCCGAGCTCGCATTAATCAGCGTCGAAAGTAAAGAGAGTGGCTGGGATCGACTTTATCAAGGACTTTATCAGGATAATCGAATGGAGTTGGAACGATCGAACGCTTTTCTATCTTTATCTTTGTCTATCTATCTCTATTCCTCTCTCTCTCTCTCTATATATATATATATATATATACATGTATCTATCTCTTTCGCACTCTTACTTTAACCTATTCTCGTCCCGTAAAGAGTTCTCCGTAAGACTGCAGAATGCATCTTAGGTGACGAAGTACCCCAGTTTTATCGGTCGACGAGCTTGACGCGCTTGACTATTTTCTATCCGTCTACTATGCTACTATTCCTACTCTCCTAAACCCGTTTCAGCCACCAGCAATTCCGTAATACTAAGTTGTTCAATAAATAGAAAGAATGAGACAGAGAGAGAGAGAGAGAGAGGGAGAGAGAGAATGACCGATTACACTATCCTTCTTCTAATCACCCGTGTGTTGTAGATACGTGGCCTGGTTTTATTATTTTCTATAGTTGTCGTGTCTCTAATTGTTCTGTTTCATTCGAAACGAACACGTCATTGACAAAATATATATTTTTATATTTCAATAAAAAGTGCAATATAAAATAAAAGAAAGAAACGAAAAAAAAAAAATATATATATATATGAATAAATTATTCGTCATTCCTCTTAACAATTCTAAATTTCATTTTATAAATCAAATCTATTTTATTTATTTATTCATTCATTCATTCATTCATTCTTTCATTATTTTTTTTTTCGTTTTTCTCTATGAATTAAACATTAACGATAAATTAATCAAAATCGAAATCGAAATAAAATAAAAGAAATAAAAAAAAAGAAAAAAAGAAAAATAAAAAATATATTTGCGGGCGTCAGTCATTTCTCATCCAATCGTGCAACCATATTTTCCTCTCCCTATCCCCCCTCCCCCGTTTGTCCAACCAACCGATGGTTTCGTTCTGTATATTTTATTTTTTTTTTTAATTTCTTTTTTTCCTCTTCAAACGAACATTTACAAAATATTTATGAAATTAAGTATTCGCTCAGAACGTAATGATAAATATTCATAGGTTGAAACATTGGACACAAAGAGAGAGAGAGAGAGGGTGGAGGGGGAAATACCTATTTTATTCGTTTATGCATATGCGTGTTCCATTAAAAGAGAACGCTTTTCCTATTTGGCAAAACCACGATGACAATCGAGAGTAGCGGCCAAGCGTGAAACGAACGTACGTACGTACGTATGAACGTAACGGGTAGAGAAATTTTATACAAGCGTTACTTTTACGCCGGTCGTTTCGCAGCTCGTCGCCTCGTAATTACTCGTCCGAGTACATCACTGAACGATAAATTTGCTTTGAATTTTTGTACGTGTGTGTGTGCGTGTGTGTAATATAAATAAATATATATATGTATATGTATATGTGTATATGTACTTATGCAGGTAGGTATCAACAATGATTTCTCTCAAAGAACTCTAAACTCTACTTTGTATGCTAAATCAAAAATCAACGTCAGACTTTTCACGCTTGCCATCGCTTACCGTCTTCTTTTTCTTTTTTTCTTTTCTTTTCATTGACTTTTTTTATCTTTAAGTTTCACTTTTGACTTTTCAGTTTTCAAAACAGCGGAATCTCACTCCCTTGTTCACAATAAAAATCCTTCCTTTTAACGAGAGACGCACATACATATGTGTGTGTGTGTTGTTTTCTTTCTTCGTTTCTCTCAAAGTGAAGTAACACAAATTATAAACCTTCGCGTCTAATAATGAGTCTGCATAAAACTACCTACGTATGTAATTTATATCCTCGTTCGTGTTATTTATGAAGACAAATTTGTTAGAGAATTAAAAGAAAATAAAAAGAAAAAAGAAAGTAGAAGAAGAAAAAGAAGAAGAAGAAGAAGAAGAAACAGAGGAATAAAAAGAAAATAATTAGGAGAAACTATTATGAAAATACATATGCGATAAATAAAAAAAAAAAAAAAAAAAAAAGCAAAATAAAATAAAATATTACTTGGCAAGAAATACAAAAATCATCGCTGGACATTCTTAATTCAATTTAATCTAATTTAATTTTCTTAAAACGCGATATATCCGTGAAACCAAATAATAACAACAACAACAACAACAATAACGATAATAAATATATACAAAAATAATAATAATAATAATAATAATAATAATAATGATGATGATGATGATGATGATGATGATGATGTATTTACTTGTGTATCGAATAAATCCGATGGGAAAACACATACGGGCGGGGACACCTACACACAAACACGGACAGGAAGCAAATGTCGATATATAACAAATCTATGAGGATTCTCGATATCAAACAGGGATATGCACGATTTAACGTTACCCATATAAATAATATAATACGATAGATGGAATATGCAGCGTATATATAAAGAAAGAGAGAGAGAGAGAGAGAGAGAGAAAGAGGCGTGGTTTAGAGAGAATCGAATCTCGGTATTATTTATAGCGTTATCGCTAAACGTGTATTATTATCGGGGTAGGTGGTACCTGGTAGTATTCGTATCAAAAAGGCGAAATATATGAGAGAGAGAGAAAGAGAGAGAGAGGGGGGGGGGAAATACACGAGGAATATACGGGAGAATGGAGAAGTAAAATAGCTTTTTCGGTAAAATCGATATAAACGCGATTACATTCAAAAATTTTTCCTGGTTACATAAAAAAGAGGGGGAGAGAGGGAGAGGGAGAGAGAGAAAGAGAGAAATTCAAGGATTCAACGAGAAATAATAGCTACGAATGTTTATGCGTGTAATTATGCGTTAATACTTATAAGAATGTAAAGAAAGAAAAAAAAATGATTATAATTTGATCCATCGAATCTTCATCGATATCATGTCGATCGATATTACAATGATCCATGTAATACATTATGATTTATATAGAATAAAATTGAAGAGCGATTATATCAATCGTAGATTGTTTTCATTTACTAACCCGTCGCCAATGTGAATTGTTCATTAATAACTATACTTATATTTTAACGTATGAAAATTTTCTCCAAAAATTGGGAAAATGGGGATTGGATAAAATGTCTTTAGGAATCTATAGCGATACAAGTTACAAGAAAAATTTGAATTAATGGTCAATGAAAAAACAAAAAAAAAATAAATAAATAAATAAATACGTAAAAAAAAAAAAAATAAAAATTTACGAGATTAACATGTACGAAGAACGCGTCGAAGTTATGAATGGGAATCATTAATGAATGAAATATCGTTATGAATGAATAATACTTCTAAATGTAAGTATGAATGGCTCTATATAATTTATTTATTTTTTTTTTTGTTTTTCTTTCGATCTTTCAAATCTATTAAGAAAAAAGAAGAGAGAGAGAGAGAGAGAGAGAGAAATAGAAAGAAAAGAGAACTTCTAATTAATATCGAAAAAGAGAAGAGAAGAAAAAAATTCATTAAAGATATACGATAATGTATGAGACAGGATTTAATTAATGGACAATAAGATCTTAATTATTTCACCGTGCGAAAGTATCAACGAAGATTCAAATTTTGTGGTATTCTCGTCGTCGTTGGTATTGCAAAAGGATGGATACTGAGAGAAGTGCCACCGACTGTATCGTCGTCGTCGTCGTCGTCGTCGTCGTCGTTTTCGTCGTCGTTTTCGTCGTCGTCGTTTTCGTCGTCGTTGGTGGTGCTGTTGCTACTGTCCGACCCCGTCTAGGTTGGTCGCGTTGTGGGTGTTAATTAGTACGGTCTCGCTTCGTCCGACTTAATTGGCTCACGATAGAGAGTCGACTGTGCACGTACTACATAAACATATACACGACTCACTCACTCACTCACTCACTCACTCACTCACTCACTCTCTCTCTCTATTCGAAATTCTATTTTTTTTTCTTTTTTACTAATAGGACATCCTCCTTGTATATCTTTTATCTTCTTCCTAATTTTTTCTTTTTTTATTTCTTTTTGTTTTTTGTGCTAAAAAAGAAAGACAAAGGGAAGTTCGAATAGGTATTTTTAACTGTAGTATAGTTGAACATTACTTTCGTGATAAGAAATCATCGAAATTTTAATGAAATTTACTTTTTAATTAAGCGTGTATATATGTATATTTATTTATTTATATTTTCGAAGAATATATATATATATATATATATATAACGATTTAATTTTTTTAATACGTAATATCGTTGTTCGTCAAATAATTCGATAAGATTCTGTTGAAAAGAAAAGAAAAGGAGAAAAAAGAAGGACAGTAGAAATATTATAAGAAATGAAATCTGATCTAGAAAAAGTTCGAATGGACTAATCGAAGAAGCTTGGCCTTAGTTTTTATTATATTTTTCCTTTTTTTTTTTTTTCTTTCGAATAAATTTCAAGACAAACCAAACTTATATCGAGAACTCGTCGTAATTCATTGTTCGTGAACCGAACCGAATCGAATCGAATCGAATCGAATCTCAGAAACTACTTCGACCTGAAAACTATGAATACTAATCGATAACCCCGACACTAAATGCATAATATAACGGAGAGACAAAGTTTTCGATTTATTTTCATCTTATTTAATAAATTAAAATCATCGAAAGGTCAGTCAGAAACGACACGAACGTAAATAAAAAAGACCAATCGATATGTGCCGTCTCCTTCGATAACTTCGAATATTCTTCATAAATCTAATCCTTCTAATTCCAACTCGTATCGGCTGATATCGACGAACATATCTCTCTCTCTTTCTCCTTCTATCTATCTATCTATCTATTTATCTACCTAAGATTAATCTTATCGTTTCGATCGCTTCTAATTTGAATCAGAAACGCAAAGATTTTTTCATTACAAAAAAAAAAAGAAATAATACTATAAAGAAGGAAAGAAAAGAATGCAAAGAGAAAAGGAGGGGCGAAAAAGGGTTTATTTAAAATCCCTATTCTTCGTACAAGAGATGCGGAAAAAAAAAGAAAGAAAAAGAAAATAAATAGAAACGTACTTTTTAAAAAACGGACAAACGATACATTTAAAACGCGTAATCCTTCGTGCGGAAGAAAAATAAACAGAGAATTATTAAAAAATAGACAACGGGATGCTTGTGCAATAGAAGGAAACTCTTTCAATGTTTGTTTATTTTGCATGACAAAAAAATAATATATATATATATATATATATATATATATATATATATATATATGAGAGAGAGAGAGAGAGACATACATCGAAATGATTGATTAATAATAATGAATAAACGTGAGAATGAAGCATATACACTTCGTTTTCCGGCATAGAGGTTCTTAATTAATGTTCATGGAGTATTAAAATCATATAACTCGACGAATATTCGTAGGAATTTTGAAGGAGAACGAGACGATCTCAGCGTGCAGAAATTTCGTAGTTGTGAGAAATGCGAGAAACGCGAAAGCCGACGTACGTTCTCTAGGATTTCATATTCTAGTCTCTCTCTCTCTCTCTCTCTCTCTCTCTCTCTCTCTCTCTCTCTCTCTCTCTCTCTTTCTTCTTTTACTTTATTTCACTTTTTACGTCCAACAGGAAAAATCTCTTTCCAACGAATGAATTAATCCGTGACGCTGTTGCGGCCGGCAGGGAAAATATTTCCCAACTAAATCTGTGCTCCCGTGCGTTTCGAATCGAAACGTCCGCGAGCGAGCGAGCCTTGAAAATCCTCGCTCTCTAAAAATTACTAAATCCTCATATAGACCGCGACAAATTCGGCGTCTCGTCTTTCAAATTTACTCGCCTACCTTTTTTCATTACATACAAATATTATATTATTATATAATATTATTGTATATCCTTTTTATATTCGGTTAAGTAGTCAACTCATTAATTGCGATCGTCGCGATATTATCGATCGCGTTTGGCCGAAAACAAAGAAATAAAGAAAGAAAGAAAGAAAGAAGTAGAACACAAAAGCGAGAATTACTTTTTATTGAATCGTATTTATAATTAATATTGAATTTTTCATCGACGACGAAGCTGCCACCGATTAAAAATTCACGTCTATGGATAATTTATGGAACGAGAGATACGTTAATATCGTACGAAAGGAAAGATCTCAATATATGCAATTCAATATTCGAGAGAGAGAGAGAGCAATAGAAAGAGAGAGAGAGAGAGAGAGAGATTTTGAATCTTAGTGATATATTACTTAAAAAAAAAAATAAATAAAAAAGAAAAGTTAGCATGAAGAGAAAACATGGTCCTAGATCTCCAACTAATTCTACCTTTACAAAAGTACCTATCCAATCTACGAACGAATATTACAGATCTACCCCTCACCCACGTCCACCCCCTCTCACCCCAAACGTCCCTCTCGTTCTCGTTGTCGTCGTCGTCGTAGTCGTAGTAATAGAAGTATCAGTAGTAGTCGTCGATATATCGGTTTATTGGCTTTCCCTTCGAGATCGGTATCGCTCACGTCGCTTACAGCCAGCAATTTTTACTAAAGAAATCCGACATAATCCGATTCGCCGTCATTTTCTGTCTACCAGGTGGTACGAATCGATGATATCTCGATTTCTTTTTTTTTTTTTTTACGTTTATAGTTTCCTTCGCGAATTAAACATTTCTTTACGCTCACGAACGGCGCACATGTACGGCCCAATTCCCCGTTCGAAGAACGTACGCGTTCGCACAGATACGTTACACACACTCACACACACACACACGTTTTATAAATGTTTTATATAACGTTTGTGTGTGTGTGTGTGTGTGTGTGTGTGTGTGTGTGCCCTTGAAGAATTTACAGTCACACAATGACAACCGACCGTGCACGCGTAACGCAATACGTCGTCGAATCATTCACGCTCGGATATCCGTATAAACGCTTAGAGCGCATATATACGCCATAGAAAAAAAATTCACTGTCACGGATACGCATCGTGAACACGTCGGCATCGAGAATTGCCATCGCGAAACCGTCGAATGTTCTCCATTCACGTAAAAACGCATTATTTTGCGCGAGCGTTCCGGAACGTAGGGGTTATAATTGAGACTCTTGGCAAAACAATTCCTTTTCTATCCCCAATAATTTCGCCGGACTACAACGAAAAGAGGAAGAAAGAAAAAAATATGAGTTAATAGAAAGAGAAATAAAGAAAGTAAGGAAAAAAGAAAATTTTAATAATAATAATAATAATAATATTAATAATAATAATAATACAGAAATAAAGAAAGCTACACCGGACTACACTGAAATAACTACGTAATTCGAAGTAATAATAATAATAATAATAATAATATATAATTCCATCAAGACTCGCAGAGTCGAGATCTCCATAATATTTCCACTCGAGTCGTTTGATTTAAAAAAAAAAAAAAAAAAAAAAGAAAAAAGAAAAAAAGATACAATTTCGAATAATAAAATCCTAATAATTCCGACTATTCCGCGATACCCGAATCGTCCATAATATCTCGAATCGGATTGTACGATTAAAAAAAATAAAGAGAGAGAGAGAGAGAGAGATAAAGAAAGAAAGAAAAAAAAAAGAAGAAGAAAATTTCAAAATAATCCCGACGTAGATATATACAATACCAAAGAAAATTTCTCGCGCTCGAAATGACAACGATCCCGTAAAAATATTTCCGACCGTAAGTGTCCGATAATAAAACGATCTGATATCGTCAATCGACGATAGTCCCACGAATACGATCGGCAACCAATTTTTTTTTTTTCGCTTATTAACCAAAATTCCGAGCGATAATAACGATCGATACAATCGACTTTTTCGCGTAGCGGATCTAATCGAATAATAATCTAATTTCCGTTTGATCGATCAAAGTCCAATTCGATTTGGAACAGCAATCCAATGGAATTGAAGACAAGAGACGACGGGTCGCGTCTGTTACCGATCTTCGGTTGCGGGAGGGAGAGAAGAGGCGGGGAGGAGGGACGAGGTGGATGACGGAACAATTCTGTAGAATGATCGGCAAGCCGAAGAAACTCGAACGATGGTCGTGGTCGTGGTCTTGGTCTTGGTCTTGGTCGTGTGCGTGTCCAGGAATGTTCCTTGGAATGATCCCTGTCGCTTTCCATTGGTTATGCCAGAAGGGAATGACGTATATAAGGAAACAGGGGATATCAAAGTGAATCCAACCAAGATATAACCATGGATTTGTCCAGCGTAAACGGGACCTACAAGAAAACCCCTGGACTACCATTCTAAGACGATTTGTTATACCAGAGAAACTCACCCACCATTTGCGGAACAAAGCTTTGTCATTTTTCTTCGTCAATGTCTCTCTCTCTCTCTCTCTCCCTCTCTCTCCAACCAGGTTCCTCCCCCAACCCCTCTCTCTTTCTCTCTTTATAGTTCAGTCGGCACGTATAACAACGCAAAACCGTGCAACGACAGTTCGTTTGTTTTCTTTCGTGCATTTGTTCATTTATCGATTATACTCAGAAATTACGTGTAACGATTAGACAAACTACCAACACCTCCTCCTCCTCCTCCTCCTCCTCCTCCTCTTACCCCGCTCAAGGGGTGTTTGGTTTAACTACCCCCGACTTCGCTCCAGGGTTGCGTGGATCTAAGTAGGTTAAGATATTTTCTTCATTATCGAACGGTGCCTATTATTATTATTATTATTATTATTATTAACTCCATTCGTATCGGAGTTATTAAAGATGTAACATAAAATTCATGAAATATTAAATAATAATAATAATAATAATAATAATAATAATAATAATAATAACAACAACAACAACAAGAAGAACGACGACGACGGGAGAACACGAAATTTTCCAAAAAATAATTCGTTGGTCTCCTCTCCCTCCCCCACCCACACCATACCACGCCAGTATCCCAGTAAATCCACGAAGAGTTAATCGCGAGAGCGAACGGGGAAAGAGGATAAAATAATAATACAGACCACGCGTATTCGCTCTACCTATGTGTCCGACTGTGTATACTTGTGTAACTAAGTACAAGTACATATACTTATATATATATGCATACATACAGACACATACATATCATACTGAGTGTTAGAGAAGCTTGCCATGCAGTGCTATCTTTTACTGCTTAAAAACGCTGCGTCAAACCTATTACGAGGGAAGCTTTGGAGTAACGAGTAGATAGTGTGTAGGAGAAAGAGTGGGATAAAATTTCAAGTAGAGAGAAAGAAGAAGAAGAAGAGGAAGAGAAAAAATGAGAGAGAGGGCGGAGGGGGGCGGCGAGAGGGTAAAAAGGACGATATCGTGGTAATGTCCTTTCTGCAAATTGCACTTAACCGTGTCTCCCGTGCCAGAGCTTCGTCACCGCTTTTCAATCCTCATAGTCCCCATACTATACGACACATTGAAAAGATAATGGAGATACCTGTCTGGATATACACCCTCTCCTTCTCCTCCTCCTCCTCCTCCAGCTCTTAGAAAATCCCGTCACGTCCCTCTACCATCGAAATCAAATCCTAAACGTTTCGAAAACCCACCGAAGAACTCTGAATTCGCAATTGATCACTCGAGATCGCATTCGAGATCGTTCGTTTTTTAATTTTGACATACTCGAATGCTCGAATTAAACGACAAATACGTATACATACGGACAACATTATAATAGACTATGAAAAGGTATGCATGTATACATACGTCGAAGGTAAGCCGAGGAAATGAAAGGAAAGGAAAGGAAAGGGAAAGAAAAGTAGAGATCTGTTATCATAATTACGAAGTATTCGCTCGAATGCCTTTCACGTTCTGTAAACGCAAACTTTTCCCTTATTCTCTCTCTCTCTCTCTCTCCCTCTCTCTCTCTTAGGAGGATATCACAGTCGACGGTTACTTGGCAAATTAAACGCTTTTAAGCCCCTCAAAGGCGGTCGAGTTAATATCCCGAGAGAAACTTTCATCCTTTCGGTTTCCCTTTTTTTTTTAACTCACTCTCTCTCTCTCTCTCTCTCTCTCTCTCTCTCTCTCTCTTTCTCTCTTGTTACATTTTCAAAGGACAGATAGAAAGAGAGGAAGAATAAATAAATATATATATATATAGAGAGAGAGAGAGAGAGAGAGAGAAAGAGACAGACAGAAAGAGAACGACGAATCCAATTCGTACTGAAGTCAGAAATATTAAAAGCCGTCGTGCGTCACGTTGACGTATTGGCTCGTCGGAAGTGCCGTCACGTATTTTCCACGACGTCCAATGGTTTCAAAAACAGATGTACAACGTGAGTTTTAACAGCTGACTGACTGACTGACTGACTGGCTGGCTGACTTGCTTGCTTGCTTGCTTCCGCAACAAGAGCTTTCTCTTTTTGGTACGCGCGCGCGTCTTCCTGCCAGAATTTGTTTATATCCCCCTACCACGATTAAGGGAATAATAGATTAGAAAGAGAGAGAGAGAGAGAGAGAGAGGGGATTATAAACTGACAGCCGATTAAAATTCGACAGAAATTTCGTTCATCGATCATATTAATCGTTTAATGTTATAACAAACATACATACATATATATATATATTTTTTTTTTTTTTGTTAAATGAAACAACGAGACTTTTTTCTTTTCTTAATGAAAATACGAAGATAGAGCAAATTGATGGCTGAATTCGAGAAAAAAGATATAATAAAAGAAAAAAAATTATTCCTTATTAAATTACGTTCTTATTTTTAATTTTTTTCCACAAAAATATACAAATTAAACGAATATCGCGAAAAATCGTTCCCATCCTCCCTCCCTCCCTCTCTCTCTCTCTCTCTCTCTCTCTCTCTCTCTATCTCTCTATCTCTCTGTTTCTCCTTTTTAAAGAAAAAGAATATATCGATCGATCAATTGTAAATTACGAGGAAGAAGCAAAGGGTAGCTTTCAAGATATTCCGAAGGGATCTAGCGTTCGATCTTCCGAGAAAATCGTTCGCCGATGCAAATCCTTGCGGCAACGTGAAATCTCTCGTTCTCTCTCTCGTTCTCTCTCTCTCTCTCTTTTTCTCTCTATGTAGAGAGACCTTACGCGTTACGTCGATAGGACGACGCGGAAAAGCGTTTGTAAATTACTCCCAGAATGGCACTTAAGGGATTACGTTTCCATATCGTAAACTTCTACATGGTTGGGAACGATCTAGCGTTTTCTCTGCATCCGGAATCCTCTTTCCCTTTCTCTCTCTCTCTCTCTCTCTCTCTCTCTCTCTCTCTCTCTCTCTAATTCTTTTTTCTTTTGAATTATAACAAACGAATTATTTGCCTAAGATCTACGAATCGCTACTGCTATGTTGAAAATTGCGCGAAGGAAGAAGTGATAAAAAAAGAAAAAAAGAGAGAGAGAGAAAAGGAAGAAAAAAGAATTAAATAAAAGGGAAAGAAAAGAAGGAAAAAAAAAAGAAACGGAAAGAATGAAAGAACGAAAGAAAGAAGAAGGAGAGGAAAAAAAATGAAAATAAAATTCACTTTTACGCTCTGGCATTCCCTCGATAAAATACATGTACAAATAAAGAGTGCAAACAACGTTTATGTATATATCCAACGAATAATCTTTTTACGAGTCCACGAAGATTTTACGTTTTATATCAGCGAACGAGAAAAGTGAGAAAAAAAGAGAGAGACAGATATAGAGAAAAAGAGAGAGAGAGAGAGAGAGAAAGAAATTGACGAGGAGTGGAGACGAAATTTCATTTTCCCGTGTATCAACGTGTGTGCGAGTACGTGTACGAATAATATACAGTCAATACATGTATTTGTGTGTGCGTGTGTGTGTCTGTATGTGTGTGTAGGTGAAAAGACATTAAAGAGCAGGGATCTGAATAAGTAACGTCTGGTGTTGGTCGATTCGTCGCATGTGTTTGCTCGTGCAATCAAACGCCTATGTATGCGAACACACTCAACACACATACACACACACACACACACACACACACACACACACACACACACACATATATAAAGAGGTTGAGAGAGAGAGAGAGAGGGAGATAACTAGAAGAGGGGTTTCAGAATAGCCAAAAGCACAGTCGTCCTCATGTGCCCATGAAAATTTACGCGCATGAGCACCAGCCTCGGTTTCCGGTTCGAGTACTTCCTCAAATTCGTATGTATATGTGAGTGCATGCATGCGTGCGTGTGCGTGTGCGTGTGTGTTAGAAGAAGAGAGGGAGAGAGAAAGAGAGAGAGAGAGAGACAGCATGCTTTTCATCTCTCTCAATGGACCCTCTCTCTCTCTCTCTCTCTCTCTCTCTCTCTCGTTTTCGAATCGGTAAGCTCACAATTTCACACGCACAAATTTAATCCACGTGGAGTTTCTGGTACTGCAATCGACTGGTAGTAGCCAATGGTAATACTGACATGCGTTGTCTGCCTTCTCTATATACGTATGTACATAGGACATCGATAAATATATATGTATATATATATATATATTATATATATATGTGTGTGTGTGTGTGTGTATGTATGTATGTATCCATATATACATAATACGAATACCTGTATCATGTATCAGAGAATTCGCCTTTGAACCTGAATAGATAGTAAAGCGATTATTGCATTCGGATTCGGATCGGTTCGATCGAAACACGATTATACGACTGTCTACCGTTTCGTATGTATGTATGTATGTATGTATGTATGTATGTATGTATGTATGTATGTACGTACGATATTCCTATGTTCCTACCCAATGCGTATCATTATGACGTCAAAATCGATTTCGACCTAGCCGCCACCACCCCCCTCACAACGTTTAACATTAAATTCGCGAATGGAATAGTGTTTATACAGAATTGTGATTTTAATACAAATATCTTTATTCTTGAAGTGCATAAAGTTAGTTTAGATATCGTGTTTAGATTTACGTCGGGTTATGTTTTTAAACGTCGCACGATTTCTCATCGCGATGAGAAAAAAGAAAAGAAAAGAAAAAATTATGAATAAAATTTTTCTTCGTTTTTGTTTTCTTTTTCTTTTTCTTTTTCTTTTTTAAATAAAGTTTTTTGAATATTCTAATAAATAGAATTAGAACGTGAGAGGAGATAGGTAGATATGGTATATCGTAGTTGAAACATATTAGCGTTGGGACATATAATCGAGGGAAAGAGACTCGGCTGTTTAGATCCTGGCAGTTTCACTTCAACCCCGTTTCACTCACTCTCTCTCTCTCTCTCTCTCTCTCTCTCTCTCTCTCTCTCTCTCTATCTCTATCTCTCTCTCTCTCTATCTCTATTTCTCTCAGTCTTTCTTTCTCTGCATCCCTCTCTATCTAATCGTTGAGCGATAAACAAGCTCACCTGTACAATTGCAAAGCGGCTAAAGCACAGGGACGCAATTGCAAGAAACGAGATCCATTAAGCGTAACAACAGCCGCGGTAACGCTCGTTCAGACTCCTGCATCTGAGAGCTAGCCCGGACTCGTAGAAAATGACTTGGCTACGATGCAAGGAGAACGTTAAATGCATATGTATGTGTGTATGTATGTATCTACTATATACGTTCGTACGTACGTATGTATGTATGTATATGTACACGGCATACATAGAGAAACATACATACTTCTAGAAATATACGGAACGGTTATGAATCTACACACACACACACACACATTTTCACGTACATACATACATACATACATACCTACAATGCTTCGTGCAGTTCACTTTCGAGAGTTACAGGGAACGGACTCGTTAATTCGTATAGTATTTGCCGGCCTAAACGTTCTCCTCGTTCTCTTTATTATAACGATAACTATATACGATAGAGAAATAATTATATTCTCTCTCTCTCTCTCTCTCTCTCGGATCGTTCAACGTTCAAACGACGATAAATAAATATCACTCTATTATAACGATCTGTTCGATCGTTAACAACGTTCGATATTCTACAAGAATTATTTTGTTTCATTTCTTTAGTTTTCTAATTTTTCTTTCTTTCTTATTTTAAATAAAGATCGATTCGATTAAACCGATTATAAACACTCATTCATATATCTGTCTAATCCTCGAGACAAAATTCAACATATATTTCGTACTTAAAAAGAAGAGAGAAAGAAAAAGAAGGAAGAAAATTCTATTTGAAAAAAAAAAAAAAAGAATAAATGATGAAAATATTTTCGAAGAGAGATAAGAACGTTAATGGGATCGTTAATTAGATCGAGATATTCGTGCATTCACGCAGTAAACGCGTGATATATGGGTACATACATACATACATACATACATACATACATACATACATACATACATATATACATACACACACACGCGCGTGCATATATACATATATATATATATATATATATATGCATACGGTCGATTGAAAACGAACGACAACACGACGTAGAGGACAACGATCGCGATTTTTGTTCGAATTTAATTAGCGACTCGGATCGAAACGGACCTCACAAAGTTTGCACACTCTGCCCGAACCCCGATACGGGTTGCGAATTTGACACGTTCGTTTCTCTGGGCGCGTTTCAACTACCACTTTGTGAAACTTCCGAGAGAGAAAGAGAGAGAGAGAGAGAGAGATAATGAATGCCATCGAACGTATTCCTACGAAATTTATAAAAAAACCCACTCACTTTCTCTCCCTTTCTCTCTATCTCTATCTCTCTCTCTTTCTGTTCGCATCATTAAACCACAATAATATTAATAATAATGATAATAATAATAATAATAATAGCAACAACAACAATGACAACGACATAGATACATTTAGAAAATGAATTTGTAGATTATCGTATATATATATTTTTTGAACGAAGATCAAAAACAAAAGGAAATCAAATTTATTCAAATAATTGTCCTAACTTTATTCGATACCACGAGCGTAAAAAAAAAAAAAAAAAGAAACAAAATTCGTTGATCGAATCAACGTGATCGACGATAAAAAAAAAAAAAAGGACCATCGGATGCTTCTACAGCGTTCGGGCGAGTTAATATGTTTTTCTTTTTTATTTTTTATTACGTTTATAACGATAAAAAAAAAATCAAGGGGAGAAAAATTATATATACGGCGAGGGAGAGAAAGTTGTTGTTATCCGAGGTAAAGCGAAAATAGAGTACGAACAAAAATAAGAAAAAGAATAAAAGAGAAAAAGAAAATACATAGAAGAAGGAAAAAGGAGACGTAGAAAGACACGAGGAAGTTTGATGTATTTTCAAGAAAGAGAGTTTTAATTTCCATTCTTTGATCCTTTCGCTTCCTGCAGTCTGCGCGCGGAGTTCTCTCTCGTCAAAAAAAAAATAAAAAAAGAAAAAGAAAAAAGAAAAAAAAGAAACGTAAGAAAGAAAGCAAAAAGAAACAATAAAAAGAAGAAGGAAAGGGAAAGAAAAAGAGATAGAAAAGTAAAGAAGGATGGGATAGGGAAAGAATAGTGAAATAAAAAAAAAAGAAAAAAAAAGAAAACAGAAAGAAAGGCAAAAGCAAAAGCAAAAGAGATAAAGATGGACGAAAAAGATAAAGAAAGCAAAAAAAAAAAAAAGAGAAGAAAAGAAATGACTTCCACGTCGATGCACCTGCAGGCTGGAACGATTCAACTCGCTATCTTTCTCCTTCTCACGAAGATCGTTCGCGTCTAAGAGAGAGAGAGAGAGAGAGAGAGAGAGAGAGAGAGAGAGAGAGAGAGAGAGAGAGAAAAAGAGGAAAGAAAGCAAGAAAGGTAGGAAAGAAAAAGAGAAAGAAGGAGGGAAGTAAGGAAGGAAATAAAGGATGACAAGGACGAAGGATAACAGGGATCAAGTTCCTAGTCCGGTGTCCGTGAGAAACAGCCATATCGATCGGACATTGCGCATGGAACTCGAAAGCGTTTCGAATGATCGCTTCTTCTTCTTCTTCTTCTTCTTCTTCTTTTCTTCTTCTCATCGTGTCTCTCTCTCTCTCTCATCTATCTATCTACCTATCTATCTATTTCTATCTTTCTATCTCCCTGCTCCCGTTACTCTTTCAAGAGAAAAGGGCTAGCAAGTTGGGACAGGATTAGCCTGTTAACAATGCGCCAAACTCCTCGGGACCCATTGTGCATTATTGCGAAACTTTTCCTGGTTGGTGGAACCACCTCCAGGGAGGTGTTTCTCTCTCCCTCTCCCTCTATCTATCTATCTATCTGTCTATCTCTCTCTCACTCTCTCCCTCTCTCTCTCTCTCTCTTTCTCTCTGGCTCACCGTTCGTCTCCCTCTACTTCCATACCCCTACTATCCTACCTTCCTTCCTTCCTTCCATCCTTCCTTCCTTCCTTCCTTCGACCCTTCGAGCGAGAATTATTAGCTTTCCGTTATACTAGTGTCAAGGGAACGACGATGTTCGCTCGCTCGCCTCGTTCCTAGCTAGCTTACTAGCTTCCTAGCTTCCTAGCTAGCTAGCTCTATCTAGTTTGCTTGCTAGGTTGGTAGGTACCTATGTAGCCGACTAACTCTTGCTTGTCTTCTCTCTACTTTGTTAAAACTCATTCTCTTCCTTTCACTCTCTCTCTCTCTCTCTCTCTCTCTCTCTCTCTCTCTATATATATATATATATATATATATATATATATATATATATATAGCTCTATCTTACAGGTGAGCGTCGTTAAGCAACAATTTTCGGTTTTAACTTAGCCCTCGAGAAGCTTCATGCCGTTTAACCACCTAAAAACAACTATTACCCCGCCGTTCTCGTATATTGTAATTAAAAAAAAAATATATATATATATATATATATATATATAAATGAAAAAACAAAAAATACAGCAACTTCTTCCTCCTATTCTTTTATTACATTCCGGTACTTGTCTCTATAATCTCAATTTCAATCGTCGATAATTCTTAATTACACGTAATGTAATTAAGAATCGCGAATTTATATATAAATACAAACGCACATATTTATATATATATATATATATATATATATATATATATATATATATATTTAAATATAAATATAGATATAAGTGTGCGTAAAATGAAAAAGTAAAAACCTGACCCGAATAAAAACCAAGACGTTTCTAGTTCATGCTGAGATATATCCGGTCGACGCAACGCAGACGTCGTCGTAGTCGTCGTTGTAGTCATCGTCGTAGTCGTCGTCGTCTTGGTCGTCGTTTCGAATGAGAGATGCATGCAAATTTAACCGTTGTACTCACTGAAAAATTCTATGCATTCGTGAAACGGTCGCGTAGAGAAAGAAAAGTCGATAGATAGAGAGAGAGAGAGAGAGAGAGAGAGAGAGAGAGAGAGAAAGAATGAGAGCGATAGAGAGAGAGAGAGAGTCTCTTAAGTTTTCTCGCTAGAGTTTTGCCTTTTATTAAAGTTCATTGAGTTATTCAACGCTCGTACTTCGGAGTTTTAAGTTACACGATCGCGATAGACTATCGTTAGATATTATTTATTCTCGCCAATCAATTTCGAGATATCTATAATTTCTTTTTCATTAGCTCACACGAATACCCATCATTAAATAAAACCGATTATCCGTGTTTCATTAAATTAGAACTCGGACTGATCCATAAATGAATATACGCGGATCTATAAAGTACGATTGATAATCTACGTGGAGCAAAAGTTTTTCTTTTTCTTTTTGTTCTTTCTTTTTTTTATTCATTTTAACGCGCACGGATACTTAAAAAATATATTTGAAAATTAATCACACCCTCGTACGAAATTAGCGACGACGATCGCGTTTCAATTAATTTTATTCGATCTGTTGTACGACGTTCTCTCACAAACATTTTTTACCTTTAATAAAAATTAAACTCCATCGGATTATTAAATATATTATTGTATATTTGTTTAATTTTCAATTAAAAGAAAAAATGTAATAAAAAGAATGATATATATATATATATATATATATATATATATATATATATATAGATGTGTAAATTTATTGTCTAATTTATTGACATAATTTATATTTAATTGGATCAACGTCGATGACGAATAAATTCGATAAAATTATACGATAATTTGTTCTGACGTTTCACCTGGAATATAGAACGGCAAATGAACGGGGCTCTCGCCGTCGTTAGAAGAGAGAAACTCCGATCCTCATTTAATTGCCATACGTTACGTAAGTTAATTGTGCGAATTTTCTACAATTGCTAACGCTGACTTTAGTAATTATCGTAAAGGGTCGCGTACCACTTATATTACATTTACGTATACAATGATCAGGTAAAGAGGAAGGAAGAGAGAGTGAGAGAGAGAGAGAGAGAGAGAGAGAGAGAGAGAGAGAGAGAGTGACGTCAACTTTTTCACAATTTCACTATAGCCATATTTTAATATTTGATACAATTCATTATCGTGTAATTATGTCAATGAGACTGAGTGAGAGAGTAAGAAACTAAACGAATACGTACGGATATATTTATTAATTAAAATTTTATTTTTTCTCTCCTTTCTCTCTCTCTCTCTCTCTATCTCTATCTCTCGTTTTAATTGAGAGAACAGGGAGAGAATGTGAGAAAGAGAGAGGAAATAACAGAAAGAGAAAAAGAAGCAGAAGGCAAAAACCGTTTTACCTAATTAGCTATGAAAGAAGTAGAGGAGCCTATACCTACTCGATCCAATTGAAAGTCAAATTTTTAACGAGTACCACGAGTAAACGTACTTACTTATGCTTCGAATAAACGAACTTTTTCAAATACCTTCAAATACCTCTCTCTCTCTCTCTCTCTCTCTCTCTCTCTCTCTCTCTCTCTCTCTCTCTCTCTCTCTCTCTCTCTCTCTCTCTCTCTCTCTCTCTCTCTTTCGTTCTCTCGTGTACGCGTGTATTACGTGCATGTGAATTCGTATCAGCATTAAATAAAATTTTACTTGTTCTCGCGGTCCCTTTTATCGCGATAAATTTAACGATGGAAGACCATACATATTACGTATTCAAAATAAAAACGAGAAAATAAAAAGAAAAGAATAAAAAGAAGGGGAGAGAAAGAGAGAGAGAGAGAGAGAGAGAGAGAAGGAAGTCAAAAGTGAACGAGACAAGCTTCCATCTCTCTTTTTCTTAACCCTCTCTCTCTCTCTCTCTCTCCCCCTGTCAATCCTCTTATTTTTCACTCTTCTTTCTATCTCTCTATCTCTCTCTTCTTTGCTTCCTATGAATATCACGTAATTTAACCGCGAGAATTTCAAGCAATGAAACTAAAAGAAATTTCGTTGAAACGGTAATCCAACGAAAGTATGACCTTAGATCTTTTTCACCGCGTATAATAGAAATAATGTTTAAGAAAGAAAGAAAAAAAGAAAGAAAGAAAGAGAGAGAGAGAGAGAGAGGGTGAGAGTGTGTGTGTGTGTGCATATATATACACTGTATTAGCCAATATAATGTCAGAATTTGCATTACGTTAAATCTAAATAAACAACGACGCTATTACCGGACGAGCTAAAAACTTCTTTGGTGATTTCTAAATATCAATTACTCTCTCTCTATCTCTCTATCTCTCTCTCTCTCTCTTCCGAAACTTTTTCGTCGAGGTCATTAGACTCGTAATTTTCCGAGCTAAGCTCGTAGTTTTACGATAAAGAGAAAAAAAGAAAAAAGAAAGAAAAAGGAAACGACGAAAATAAAAGGGTCGACCCACGAAATACTCGAAAAAGTATAATCGATTTTTAATATCGCCGATCGATTATTACCTTTGCCGTTCCCGTTTCTCATTCCATAAATTTGTTTTTTTCTTTTTCTTACGAATTCCTATAGCAATACAAATCAATGGAGTATAAGTAAGGAATATTTCAACATTATTTGTGGCTCAACTCGGTATTTATATCGTTCGAATTAACGACGTAAAATAGTGGTAAAGATAATTATTCATTTCCAATCGGTAGAGAGATAGAGATATATAGAGAGAAAATAATATATAGAACTCCATGGTGATTTGTTAGAAAAGTAAAATACTTAAAACGACGATACGTTATTATTGGAGAAATTTGATATAATAGCATTATCGTAACTTCTTTAGATATATTATGAAGAGAATATACTTTTCATATCATCGCGAAATAAAAGAAATTTCTTATAACGTATAAAAATGGAAGGTACTCTTTTCCTCTTTCTTTGTTTTTTTTTCTTTTTTTTTTTTTTCTAAACTGAGTAACTTCGACGACGTTTTTCCTCTTTCCTTTTTCTCTTCTCTGGCACCGAAAAAAGTCTTGGAGAAACATCTGGAATGCCAATATAAATGGCATAAGGGAAAGAAGGGAAGCTAAGTGGTTGCAAAAGAAAACTGAAGAAAAGCATTTTGCGTGTAGGGAAAAATTCCTTATTGAGAATCGAACGTGAGTTTTACGTGAGTACGAAAAGAAGTTTTTACTTGGAGAGAGAGAGAGAGAGAGAGAGAGAGAGAGAGAGAGAGAAGATGACAAAGGAGAATAAAATAAAATACATTGGAAAATCAATACTTCAAAATTATTATAGAAAATTATTAAAAAAAAAAGAAACGAACGATTCAATTAAAAATGATCTCGTTGTAGAATAAATTAAAAAAAAAAATAATAATAATAAGAAGAAGAAGGAAAGGGGGAAAAGAAAAGAAAGACAAATCCTTTTCTAAACCCGCCACAATTACAATAAATTTAAGAAAATCTCCAAAAAAAAAGAAAAAATTAGACAAGATTAAAAAAGGATAAGAGACAGAAAGAGAGAGAGAGAGAGAGAGAGAGAGAGAGAGAGAGAGAAAGAGAGAGAGAGAGAGAGAGAGAGAGAATGAGAAAGAAAAGAAAATAGAGAGCGACGACAACGGTGCCAGGATAATAACGACGTCGTCGCTAATAAAAAGCGAAACCGCCAGAAGGAAAGTAGCGCCATTTTGTCGGCTGAGAAGGACAAAGATAGAGATAGAGATAGAGAGAAAGAGAGAGAGAGAGAGTAAGCGCGAGCGAGAGGTCCGAAGAAGAACAAAGAAAGAAAGAAAATTGTGTCCTCTTACGAAGCGTCTACGAACGAAGCTCTGATAGCGGTCCAGGAACATAAAAGGATAGAAATAGAAAAAAGGAAACGAGAATGGCAAGGAAAAGGATTAAAGAGAAAGAGAGAGACGAGAGAGACGAGAGAAACGAGAGAAACGAGAGAAACGAGAGAAAAAAGAAAAAACACAGGAAGAGAGCGGGTGCTAGTGGGTGTGAGTTGGGAGCTAGGTAGGTAGGTAGGTAGGTAGGTAGGTAGGTAGGTAGGTAGGTAGGTAAGGTAGGTAGGAAAGAAGGAGAGAAAATTTACGAGAGTCGGTCGTTCGCCAATAGTCGTTCGAGATCTCTCGCTTGCTTACGATTTCGCGAGAGATTGAGAAGAGGCTTGGTGGAAGGAATGAGAACGAGAGAAATATATACAGAGAACGAGAGAGAGAGAGAGAGAGAGAGAGAGAGAGAGAGAGAGAGAAAGAGAAAATGGAAAAGTAAAGGGGGTTGTACTCAGAGGGGTAAAACGGAAACGCTTATCGTTGAATTACTAGGGGGCACGCGTTTAAATTCCGCGGACAAAGAGACGATTTAAATTAAATGCTCGCCTTTTCCACGTCTACCGTCCATACCCCCGCAAGTCTACCTCTCTCTCTCTCTCTCTCTCTCTCTCACCTTTACCTCCATTTCCACGAACCTTCTCCAACCCCTTCCTCTAAAATGCTTTACCTGCGCGTAGACGTCTCTCTTTCTCTATCTTTCTCTCTCTCTCTCTCTCTCTCTCTCTCTCTCTCTCTCTCTCTCTGTAGAGGTTAAAACACGAGACGAGTGTTCCCTATTTTTTTTGACCCTCTACCCTAACCGACTATTTCACTTTTTCTATACATCTCGTGTCGGCTTTTCTTCTCTCTCTCTCTCTCTCTCCCTCTCTCTTTCCCTTTTTTCTCTCTCCCTTCACCATTACTACTTCTTCCTCCTTCTCACTCCTTTCGCCTCCACATTTTCCTCCTCCTCCTCCTCCTCCTCCTCCTCTTCTTCTTCTTCTTCTTCTTCTTCTTCTTCTTCTTCGTACAGAAGTAGTAAAAGACGTTGTTGAAGAGTCTCAAGAATTGAAGAAAAAGTCGCGAAAATGTGCGCTCAACCTCGAGGATCCGAGATTTCCTTGTCAAGATAAAAACTGTGTTACACAGTTTCGAAATACCCAAGTTTTTGAAAATATCTCTAATCTTGATAAGTTAAAAATATGATAATGAAAGAGAGAAAACGAGAAAAAACGAGAGAGAGAGAGAGAGAGAGAGAGAGAGAGCGAGAGAGAGAACACACACTTTTCCAAGCAAACATTATATCAATAAATATCTCTCCGAGTGTCACGAAAGAATATAATACTAGGACACAAAGTAAACTTTCTTGAGATTATTAACTTTCAAAGTTTTTTTTCTCTCCTCCTTCAACTACCCACCCACCCACCCACACCTTCCCATAAATGAACGCCCACTGTTTACTTTTTCAAACAAAATTCGATTATACGAGAGAGCGCGTTGAATGTGATCTTACAAATAAAAATTCATTCTCAAATATCCAATACGACGACGTTAAGATACGATACGATTATTAATGCGAATACATTTTGAAGGAAACATTTTTTTCCTTTTTCTCTAATGTCATTCTTTCCTTTTTTTTTTATATATATAACGCAAGTACTTAATCGCAGAAGCGTGGTATCTTTTCATCTTCTTTCATTTTTCAAGAATTACGATACGAATCCTACGATAAATCATGATCATTGTTCTTCTTATTTTATTTTCTTTTTTTTTTCTTTTTTTTTCTATCGAAAATTGACAGGAACCCTAGCTTGCCGATACCGATGCGATAAAGCAATAAATTACCTTATCGACATTTTGAAGGATCAACCCTAATGCGAATGGTGCATATTTTTACCATTATTTGTATCCTCTTTTACGAAAAACAAAGTATACTTTTCGTTGGTCCTTTCCTCGTGTAGATGAAGGAGGAGGAGGAGGAGGATAGTCGAAAATAAAAGATGAAAACGATTTAGTACTGTTCTTTTCCCTCTATCCTCGTCTATCTATTCACAATTCCTTCGCATTCTTCCCCCTGCCCCTCTCTCCCACTCTTTTCCTCTTGAGAGAAACACCAAGCCAAGTAGGAAATATGTCTTTTTTTTTTCTCTCTTTGTCCTCTCTCTCTCTCTCTCCCCCTGTCGAGTTTTCCACTTTGGTTCGCCAAAAACAAAGCTTTCTAACGTGGGCGACCAACAGTTCAAAATAGCATTCCTCTTCCTCCTCTTCCTCCTCCTCCTCCTGGTTAAGTTAGGTGAGTAACACGTAGAAGGAGGAAGAGGAGGAGGAGAAGGAGGAGGAGGAGGAGGAGGAGGAGGAGGAGGAGGAGGAAGGGAGGGAGCTTTCGTAGAGGTTACCAACGGAGCTTCGCAACAGAGGAGGAGCTTTATAGACTTTCATTAACGTTTCAGAGAAGTCAGGTGGTCTTACTTCCTGTTAATGTAAATTACGCAACAAGGGATTCTCTCTATGGTTAGAAATGAATGAATGAATGAATGAATGAACGAATGACTCTCTCTCTCTCTCTCTATCTCTTTCTCTCTTCGTTCACCGGTGTTCACCGTCTCATTAAAGTCCAAAGTTAACTAGAGTAAACGAATAACGAAATTATTAAGGTGCAAAAGCGAGAAGAAGAACATTTTTTTTTTTTTCTTTTCAGTGCCTTTTCCCGTAAACGATTTGTGGACGATCGAGCGATCGTTCGGCAATCCGGAAAAGTCGTTTTTTCCGGTGCCCTGACTCGAATGAGTTCGACCAAGAAGAAGAAACGCGGTTACCCACCCCTAACCCCCTTCCCATAGCACCCCACCCCTCCCCCGATCGATCTACTTCGCGGTTACCACCAACCGAATCGAGATTAGAACTCTTGTCTTATCGCGTATAAAATCGTCCACGAAACTTTCTTTCTCGATCGGAGGAAACTAAAAGGAAATAAAGCGGGGTGGCAGGAGGTGGTAGAAGGGGGTGGTAGGAGAAAGAGAGAGAGAGAGAGAGAGAAAGAGAGGGAGATTAACCGTAGGAAAGTTTAAATCCTAAGATCAGCTCCATTGATCCAATCCACGATAACAATATACCATTAAATCTAAGCGATCTTTCTTTTTCTTCTTCGATCGCGAATCAATCACTGACAAAACTAAAAAAAGGAACGTTTCTAAATAATAATAATAAAAATAATAATAATAATAATAATAATAGATAAATATAAAATATCGATATCGTAAATTATGAAAATAATTATAAACGTGATAAGTAAAGTAAAGATTGGTAATAAATAAAATTTTCCTGGCAAAAATATATGAAGAGAAACAAAAAGAAAGAGAGAGAGAGAGAGAGAGAGAGAGAGAGAGAGAGAGAGAGAAGGGAGGGAGAGAAGGATAAGCTATCCCGAAATAGTATCGAAAGTCAAATAGTAGCAAACGTAGAGATTTACTATTGGAGCTATCAATGGTATTTTCAACGGAGCAAAGTCGTCCGAATTGGACATGGTCTATGGGAAAAGCTTGACTTCCAGTTTTCCTTGATTGAAGGCGGTCAAGTAACAGCTTACCATCGTACGTATAGGACATACCGGTATACTACCATAAAAGAGAGCCACAAGCTTTTGAACGATTGAAACGATCTCGTCTAATCATTCTAACTCGTTTCTCTATCTTACTTTCTCTCTTTCTCTCTCTCTCTCTCTCTATGTTTTTTCTAATCTAGTAGTAGTAATACGATTTAAGACGACCACGTTCTTCTTAACTCTTTGAGAAATCCTTCCCCTCAAAAATACATCCCAAATTAATTTTCTTTTCCAATTCGAACGAACGAACGAACGAACGAACGAATAAATAAATAAAAATAAGAAAGAAATAAAAGGACGATTTTTCGCGCACGTCTAACAAAAAAAAAAAAAAAACAAACGATCTCCCGATATAAAACGAGATATACGATTATTATCGACATAATTCGATCGAATAAGGAAATTCGTTTGACGCAACGAAAATGTCGTTAAAGTCATTGGTAATGATAACACGAACTCGACGAATAAGAACGATCGTATAAATAGATTTTTAAAGGAGATTTAATCGATCCATTTCTTTCTCCTCCTTTCTTTCCCTTTCTTCTTTTTCTTTTTTCATCCGACCTAAACACGGTCGTTCGGGGATCAGGTAAAAAAAACGTCTAATTCTCTAGGAGGTGGGAAAAGTAAATTAGAGCTTGGTAGATAAGATAACTACGTTTCTCAAGCTCGAGCTTAATTTTCTGGGAAGGTGTGTATATATATATATATATATATATATATATATATATAACTGGAGACTTGGTGGTCGTGAGGCAAACCCCTTAACGGTTTGAATTTAAAAATGCGATGGCATTATATATATATATATACATACAAAAAAAGATGGCCAGAGAAAGAAAGGGAGGAAAAAAAATCTCGCCAAGAGAAACAAGATTATACACGGGCTATCTTAATAACCATACTACAATCAGAAATATATAGTGATCGTTTAACATAAAAAAAGAAATATATATATAAGATAAAAGTAACGATCGAACATATTAATACAATTCCTAAGTAATTATTTCCAATTGATATAATCGAGCCTATAAATTCGCGATATTATAAAATATACGTATCACTCTCGTTTACCTAATCACATCGCTGGAAATAATATACGAGGAAAAAGAATATTATCGTACATTTTACGCTTAGAAATTTTGAAGAGAGAGAGAGAGAGAGAAATAAAAAATTAATCCAAAAGAAGCTTTTGAGAAACGTTTGATGCGTTCCCCGACGACGACAAAAATAAAAAATAAATTAAAAGAAAAAAAAAAATAGAAAAAGGGAGATAGAAATACGAAGCTTATTCGCCATCTCTCTTTTTTTTTTTTTTTTGTATATTTATATAACACGAAGCGGGCGCGTTCACCGTTTTATTTTTTCCTTTTCATCTCGGCTGTCGTCCTCTCCCGTTTCTTCGCATTCGTGATAGTACGAAACGATAGAGAACGATCATATGGGAAGTAGAAAAGAGAAGAAAGAAGAGATGAGAGGAGAGAGGAGATGAGAAGAAAGAATAGAGGAGAGGAGAGAAGAGATGAGGGGACAAGAGCAAGGGCGTCGGATTTACTCCTTAATAAGGTGCTGGCGATATTTCAAACGTCGAGTCGTTTCGTTACGCCGCACAGGAGGAAAAGCTAGGCCATTACTTTGGCGACTTACGGCGAGCATGTTTTTCATCAACGTCTTTTGCCAACGTTTTATGAAAAAGAGGATAAAAAAAAAAAGAAGGAGAAAATGAACATAAAGAGAGAGAGAGAGAGAGAGAGAGAGAGAGAGACGCACACCTAAACAAACAAACAAACAAATATGTGTGTGTGTGTGTGTGTGTAACGTTGTTCATAAATCACAGTAGACGAGAGAAGACAGAAGAAAACCAACGATATATCAATTACAAACTAACCAACGTAATTTCGTAGCTAGGTTGCGTCCTCATGAAGGATTAAACCGTGATCCTATCTTTTTTACGGATTTATTAACTTCACTCTCCGAAAGAGCTAATAACTTATAAAAATATTATTATTACTACTTATAAAATATTATTATTACTATTATTATTATTATTATTATTACTACTATTAAATGATTGATTCCATTCTAACAAACACGTCGGGTGCACGTACTCCGGAATTACATACACAGAAAAAAATACTAAATCGTTAAAAGTTCGTACGAGTTAAAAAGAGAAGTAGAGGGAACCGACGTGGGCGGAGAGAGGGTTGAAGTGGGTGGAGGGTGCTGGGTGAAAGATCTATCTAAGAAGATTTATCTACGGCGTCGGTAAGTTAGAAATCTCTACACCGTGGAGAAAAAAAAACGATTATTTCGCTCTGTCTCTCTGAACCCATCGTGCTCGAATCGACACACGGGAAGAGATCTATAAAAAAAAAAAAAAAAAAAAATATAAAAAAATAAAGAAATAGATCTATGAGAATCCCACGAATGAGAGTGGATATAATCACGTCGTGAGAGAACGAACGTTTCTCGAATTTAAAATACTCTTTATCTTCTTTCTTTTTTCTATTTCTTTATCGATCGTGAGAAAGGTACGAAAATCGAATGCAATTCGTTTCAAGTGAAACTTTGAATGAAACTTTTTGCATAGTATCTCTCTCTCTCTCTCTCTCTTTCTCTCTCTCTCTCTCTCTCCTGCTAACAACGGAAGGGTTTCCATACCTAAAACGACTGCCCTTATATTATTTTCTACGAGCGCTGAGTCAGAGTCCTTCGGTCCAGCGTATTATGAGAGAGAACTCTCTCATCGTCGAATCCACACCCTTTTTTTTCTTTTCGACTTCTACGATAGCACATTTCTTTCTGCTTTTTTCTATTTTCTCTCCTCTCTCTCTCTCTCTCTCTCTCTCTCTTTTCCTTTCCCTTCCGTCCCTTTTTTCCAAAAAGACGACACGCCCTCTGTTCATTTCCAACAGATTGCGCGCATCAGCTCCTCTTCGACGTATCCATGAATATTTAAATGAAAGTAATGAATATGAAATAACTATGGAATACATACATATATATATATATATATTTTTTTTTCAACCTAATATCTAACACCAACTTTAATTCAAAGCCAAACAAAAATTATAGACGAAGAATAAAAAAGATGTAATCACATATATATATATATATATACATCTTCTAAATATAATCCTAATTTGAACCCTTAACGATATCCTATCACAATTAAAATATACACAAATAAAATATAATGTAAATTATCTAACATACGATCTCGACGTGATTAATAAATCTTTTCTTTTCTTTTTCTTTTTTTCATCTAATTTAATCGCGAACCTTAAACCACCGTCAAATATACACGATTAATAAGTACTCACAGAATTACACGACGTATGAATCGAGATTAATTTAATTTCTTTCATTAAATTTTTGTAAAGGGGAGAACGAAAATCCTCTGTATAAAAAAAAAAAAAAAAAAGAAAAAAATAAATCAAGTTCCGGATATTAAAGTTTTCTCACTCCTTCTTTCTCTCTTTCCCTCTCTCCCTCCCTTTCGACCACCCCCTCATCTCTCTGTCTCTCTCTCTCTCAATCCTTTGTATCTTGTACAGAATAAAAAGAAACGTAGAGTAAGAAAGACAATTTGCGACTTGGTCGATTACAAAGGAAGGCTCGCCCGAGAAAAGCGATTCTCTCTCTCTCTCTCTCTCTCTCCCCCCCCCCTCTTTCTGTCTTTCCTCTTTATAGTTTTCTAGTTCTTTCAAAGGGTAAGGGTTGGCCTTGTAAAACGAGCCAGGCATAGCGTTTCTGTCCGAAACGTGGGCTTCTCTCTTTCTCTCTTTCTCTCTCTCTCTCTCTCTCTCTCTCTCTCTCTCTCTCTCTCTCTCTCTCTCTCTCTCTCTACCGCAAAAGATCCGAGTCAAAGGGATGGCTATTTACCTTCCAGCTACTCTTCTTCTGCCGCTCTAGTACTGCTAATACAATTAGAAAAAATAGTGATAGAGAAACGATATATATATATATATATATATATATATATATATATATATATATGTATGTATGTATATATATAAGCGTATATAACAAAAAAGCGGATAACTGAAACGACAGAGAGAAAAAAACGAAATTATACAAATAAAAACAAACAAACGCATAGAAAATTGTATGATCGACGATCGCGTCGATGCAACTGAAATCATTCGAATTTCTGTCGATAGTGAGATGGCAATTAGAGAGAAAGAGAGATGCATAGAGAGAGAGAGAGAGAGAGAGAGAGAAAACGAATCCTCCTCTCATATCGAACTTCCAATTAATATCGCCAATAACCGGTTTTGTTTTCATTTTTTTTTTTATTCTTGTTGTTATTTTTGCACTCGTCCTACAAATGGACATCTCATAGAATGTACATAAAAACTGTTACGTTTGGAATCTCGTTATCAAAGCATCGAAGCTTTCTCTTTTTGATAAAATAAAATTCATGATGTATATATATATATATGTATGTACGTACGTATGTATGTATGTATCGATTTTGTTCGATAAGACAGAAAGAGAAAGAGAGAGAGATAGAGAGAGAGAGAGAGAGACTTTAACGCTTATACGATTAATCCGTAAATACATATGACTTCAATTACATTAATAATAATTGAATTGCAGTGTCCTTATCTGTAAAAATAAATGAAAAAGAAATAAAAATAAATAAAAAAGAAGAACATAGAAAAATCAAAATAAATAAAAGATAAAGATGTCGAGATATATCGATCTCGTTCGATAACCATACTGTTTTTTCTTTTCTTCTTCTTTTTTTTTTTCTTTTTAATGAGAAACGCGAACGAAGGTTATCATTAGTTGTTATAGAATGAAAATAATGACGAATAAAAAGGAAAAAGAAGAAGAAGAGGAAGGGAAAAAGGATAAAAGAAAAAAAAAGGAAAGAAGGAGCAAAACGAAAATATAAAATTCGAAGATTCCCACAGGGATTATCTGGAATATTGAACAAACGAACTGCGAGTAATGGTCTCCCCGATGGAGGGCGGATTTAATAAAGGATTGGGAAAACTCGAACGCGGTACGTTAATCGTGCATCGAAAACGATATTGGGATTCGCAAATTAGTAGTACTAGACACACTCTGTCGTTAAATATACAGGATATATCCGCGAGAGTATCGTTCTCATCGAACGTTCCATTTTGAAATCCGATGTCCCACACTACTTATACCTATTTATGATTCTAAATACAGTTGCAATATTACAAACTATATATATATATATATATATATATATATATATATATATATATATATATGCATTTATATTTCTAAATTATTATTATTATTGTAGAAATTATATATTATAAATATATGAATTATATTACAGAATTGAAACAATGAACTATTTACATATCGTAGATATATGATATTATATTTTATATATATATATATATATATATATATATATATATTTATACGTTAAATCAGAGATTATTATATTATAATATATCATAACGATATTTTATTATATGATATTTAATTAAAAGTTCTACGTAATCTCTCGTTTGTTCGTATTTAAAATTATGCACGATGCAACATACGTAGATACAATTATCGTAATGATATGATATACAAAAGGCGGGAGAGATAAAAAAGATATATATATATATATATATATATATTATTATATTTGACGGGTTTGATATATCTAATTTGTTTTTTTTTTTTTTTCTAATACGAAAAGAATCGTTGGTAAATCCTGAGAGATCATTGATCGAGTTTACCACAATTTCACGTTAATTACCGTGTAATCCGATCGAGCTTTGCTCGAAGCACGGTGAAAATCCTATCCCAAGAAGGAAAAGGTAAGGGGACGTTGGGGGCGGGTGGAGAGGATTTCTGTTAAAGGAAAATTTAAAAGGAATTTAACCGTCGTCGTGGTTTCAGCATCAGCATCAAAGGATCGGGATTTAATCGACTACCTTCCAACGTTAACGTAGTTTATAATTACGAGAGACAGTCCGTGCGTATCAACGTTTCATTTTCGTGAATTTAAATCCTCCAGGAGATGAGACCAAAGCTTATTTTGAGATACAAAGAGAAAGGGATATATATATATATATAGGGAGTTATTACGTTCAACGAAATACACATTCGTTATTCATTAAACGCAATTTAATTATCTAATATATTATATATAGACGATTACATTCACTAAAATCCTAAAACATTTAATACGCATTATTGAAAATACGTCGAATTAATAAATAACGCGTATCTTATCCTGAATAAATATTCCTTTTTCAATCTATATATACTATATATGAAATAAAAAAAAAAAGAGAAAGAGCCAAATAATCTTAAAAATTAAAGTAAAATTTTTGTAAATTTGACGATGCAGAAAAACGTTCCAATAAAATAAATACTTCATCAAATATATACATATTATATAAATCTACGAGAAAATTCGACCAATAAATTTGTCAAACTGTAAATATAAATATATACTTCTATATATATAATAAACGAAGTTAATGAACATCCCAGTTTAACATGGTAGAAGTTAACTCGAACCATTTTGGCAAAATTTCAAACGAAAAACTAAAAGCGTTCGTTCACGTCGGGACTTTGAAGTTTGCGGTAGCTGCGGAATTTTCTTGCGGAACGTACTGCTACAAGCGTTAGGGTTAACAACATAAATTTGCAAACGAGTTGTTGTATACCCTTTCGTTGAAAATTGTTCAGACGTACTATTTAGTATGTTTCAATACGATAAATTCTTTTCGCTACGTAGCTAATAAATCGTTTAAACTGTCTTATCGTAACTGATAAACGTATCTATAATTAACGATTAAAATTAATAATTACAACCAACGTATTCAATGAATGAATAAAACGAATGAGTAAATAAAACGATTAAAAAATAATGAGTGAGTTGAATCTGCCAGTAAAAATTGTATAACAATAATCATACGCACGAATCAAACTATTTTGTTGTAATAAAATTATTTAATTAATAGATACGCACACACACACGCACACGCACACGCACACGCACACGCACACGCACGTACTTGTAAATATATACACTTTGCGGAAAAATTAAAATATTAAACGAGAATATCTAACGAAGACGAATAAATCAATGAAATATAATTAAATCACTTGATTGATGTAAAACGATCGAAAAATGATATACGTATTAATTAAAATGAAAAATTTGACGGAACTAACCTGAGGAACGATGCGAGTCGAGACAAGTCCAAATGCGTACTGACGAATCGATGAGTCACAATGCCCTACGACGCGTGTACTTTCATGTTAGGCGTCCTTCAAACGAGAACGAGAGAAATGACAACGATGTTAACAATAACATTTCTCAAAGTCGTCACGTATCTTTGACAACAAACCTTGAAATCAATTCCAAGAAATTCATCGGTTCCAAGAATTTTCGAACAAATAACACATGCACGCACGGCACGGAGGAAACATAGAGGACAATGAGACTTTTAAGATATGTGTATACATTTTTATATATAATATTTTCATCCAATTTTAAATAAAAAGAACGAGATAGAGAGAGAGATAGAGAGAGAGAGAGAAATTGAGATAATAAAAAAAAAATCGTGATAAAGTAATATTCAAGTAAACGTTATTCATGATACATCTTTATCGAAAATTATCATAAAAAGTTTTATGTAAAAAAAGAAAGATTGCGCTCTCTCCCTCTATCTTTCTCTTTCTCTCTCTCTCTCTATCTATCTATCTATCTATCTATCTATCTATATATCTGTTTCTTTCTCCATTTTTCCTTTTGACAATTTTTCACGAGAAAGACAGGAAGAAACTCGAACGATAAAGTCGAAGGCACCGAACGAGAAGAATTTTCCATCGCTAACTTTTCTATCCTTTTCTACATTCCCCGAAGCGAAAGGTCAAAGAAATAAAGAGAGAGAGAGAGAGAGAGAGAGAGAGAGAGAGAGAGACGCGAATAAAAATAACACCTTTATTCTATACGTCACACGCTGCACGATTCACGATTTTTACACGCTCGATATACGACGAATCGAGACACGAGTGTACATCGAAGTAAAGCGGCGGAACGAGGAGGGAGGGGCTGGGAGGGAGGGAGGGAGGGAGGGAGACCGACGTTGATCGAGTTCACGTTCGTGACGAAAAGACACACGAGAAATTTTACCCCCTTACCTTACCTTCCCTTCCCTTCCCTCTTCATTACTCTCCCTACTCTCTCTCTCTCTCTCTCTCTCTCTCTCTCTCGTTTACCTTCATTGCCTTTCTAACAAATTTTTCTATCGAATTCCAATTCGAACGATTTCGAAATAAATTTATTCCTGTATAATTCTCTCTCTTCTTTTTCTTGACTTTCTATATTGTATTCGTATTATATTCGCGATATAATTAAGAATACTACGCGATAAGGTTATAATTTTTCTATTTCTTTTTTCTTTAATTTCTGTCTTGTAAAAAAAAAAAAAAAAGAAAGAAAGAAAGAAAGAAGAGAGAAGAAGATCGATTTTTACGAACTCAAAAGATATTTAATAGAGTGGAAGAGAGAGAGAGAGAAAGAGAGAAGAGAGAGAGAGAGAGAGGAGGAGGGAAAAGAGAGGGAGAGAAGTAAAATCATTCTGATGAAAACGCTCGTTAAGAAAAGTTCGTCTATTCGGAAAACTTATTATCCTTTCGCGTTGATCGATGCAAATATAAAAAGTAAGGTTCGAGTGATGGCCCCAGAGGATTCCTAATGAACAACGAACTTCGAGTGGGTACCTAACGAGGAATTAATAAAGTGTACTATTCATCCTTCTCTCTCTCTCTCTCTCTCTGTCCCTCTCTATCTATTTCTTAAAAAAAAAAAAAAAAATTACAGAGAGAAAAAATAATTAAAAATCATTCGAACTTTTTAACGTCATTTTAAATAATTTTTCTTTGACCTTTCGCAATACTTTTTCCTCTTGTAAACGTCGAAGCTTCGAAGAACAATAATTTCAAACAACGAAATACTATTCTCATGAGGAAGAGAAAGAAAAAGAGAAGGAGAGAAGAGAGGGGGGGGGGGAGAATGTCATGAAGTGACGAAATAAAGCAGACGATCTCAAAAATTGCAACCTAGAGAAAACGCATTTTGTATGGTTTTTCTTCAAGCCTTTGTATTTTTCGAGCTGCGGGTTGAAAACGTATGCTGTAACACGACAGGGAAAGGAAAGGAAAAGAAAATGCACGCGTTTCTAAAGAAACATATATACACACGCACACGTGCATATATATATATATATATATATATATATATATATATATATATATAAATTCACTTCCGTTGCAGACTGAAGTGGCATGTCTAAAGAAAGAAAGAGATAAAAGAAGCATTTCGTTTTTCGAGAGTTGTCGAAAGAAGTTTCTCTCTTTATTCCAACAATTTTTATTAATTTTTTTTTTTTTATTCCCCCTTACTTCTTCTTTTTCTTCTTCTTCAAAAGCACGGACTATACAATATTCTACTAAAGTAACCGATCTCATAAAACTCGAATCAAACAGCTGTTTCCATCAATTAAAAACACGCTGCGATTTCTCCGTAAGGCCTTATATAAAAATTATTAATATTATTATTATTATTATTATTATTATTATTATTATTATTATTAAATTTGACGAGTACTAAACCGAGAGAAAAGCCATATATTACACATATATATATACAGATATATGCATAAAGAAAGAGAGAGAGAGAGAGAGAGAGAGAGAGAGAGAGAGGCATATATAAAAAAAGGAAATAAAAGATAGAAAAAATATTGCAGTTGCGCCAGTCAAATCTGGACTTAGCAACGTGGCGGCTTCTGATATCCCACGAATATTTCGCCAAAGGTAGAGGAGGAGGTAAAGGAGGAGGCCATTTTCAACAAAACGTATGGCTTCTCCCCCTTCTTCAACGGAGAGACACGAGCGCACTTGTGGGGGGCGGATATGTATGTGTGTGTGTGTGTGTGTGTGTGTGGGTGTGTGTACGTATACGTACGTACATAAAAGGAGACACCGAGCGAGAGGAGTATTTCAGCTTCCGTCTCGCGTGGAGACGCGAAAATCGATTCGACGGGTTTTCACGATGCTAGGAGAAGCAACGAGAGTGAGAGAGTGAGAGAGTGAGTGAATGAATGAATGAGAGAGAGAGAGAGAGAGAGAGAGAGAGAGAGAGAGAGGGAAGTAGAGACAGAAATCTCTTCCCTTTTTTCCTTTTGTCCACTTCTTCTCTTTCTTCTTCTTCTTCTTCTTCTTTTTCTTCTTCTTCTTCCTTCTTCTCCTTCTTTTTCTTCTACTTCTATACTTCTTCTATTTCTTTTTAGCTATCTATCCTCTTTCTTACAACACGACGAAAGAGCAAAAGGGGGCGTATATGTCGTGCGCGGCTGAAAATGTTAGAAGACGAAGAACCGAGCCATTCGAATTCCCAAAGTGATAACTCCGTCGTAGAAACACAAACGTTCTCGCATTCTCGTGTCCTCCGCAACGAAGAAACGTAGAAAAAGAAACATAGATCAAGCAGAACATAAAAGGGAGTGGGAAGGGTGGAAACAGAAGGAAGGAAAAGAAGAAACGAATAAAAATAAAAATAAAAATAAAAATGGAAATAAAAATGAAAATAAAAATAAAAAATGATTTATTACTGCTACACGAAAACGATAAAGCGAAGGGCCCATTTATAAAACGATTAGAATAATATAAAATAATACGGAATAATTTAGGATAATAATATCGTATGAAATATAATCAACGGGTGTAATTAAGAGTAATATGTAGCAGACAGTCCGTCGTATAATAATGAATTATAATTATACTCAAAGATAAAAGAGGAAGAGAAAGAGTGAGAGAGTGAGAGCGAAAGAGAGAAAGAGAGAGAGACAAAGCCAGAGAAAAAGAGAGAGAGAGAGAGAGAAGGAGAGAAATTGTAAGCGTGCAAGCTCATTACACCTTTTAATTGCATCCATTAACGAAAACTACTTTCTTCCTTCTACATGCGACGAATAAGCGAGACAAAGGTAGATATATAGACCATACAGAGTGGTCGCATATGATTGTCATCATTGTTGTCTTCCATTCTATGGATATGGTTTATAGAAAATAAAATGCAATGTCGAAATAAAAGATAATATTTGTTTAAATCAATACGATGTACCTATATCTTATCGTATATTCCATATTACAAATATAACTGTTATCAATCGTTTATTAATTTATGCAACTTTACAAATCAACCACAAATCGAATTGTTTTCGTTGACGAAATAAGATGAATTTAATGGATAATAGTATTTTTTATAAAAATTGTTTATAACAAATTGTTAATTAATTATTAACAATAAGTTGCAAAAATGGAGAAAGTTCTGCCCTTTAAAATGATACGTGTTCCAAGTCTCTATGACTTTTAGTTCCGGAGATATTTCTATGTAAGTGAAATAATATTTAAAAAAAAAAATTGTTCATTAGACAAAAAAAAATAATTTGTTTATTAACAATTTATTAATTTATGCAACTTCGTAAATCAACCACAATTCGAATTGTTTTCTTTGAAGAAATAAGATGAATTCAGTCGATATGAATTTTTTTATAAAAATTGTTTATAACAAATTGTTAATTAATTATTAACAATAAGTTGAAAAATAGGGGGGAATCTGCCCTCTAAAATGATATTTGTTTCAAGTCTGTACGATTTTTAGTTACGGAGATATTCCCATTTAAATGGGAAACGTTTACGTTGTCCCATTGACCTACATAATTTCATTCAAATTCACCCAGTGACACACTGACCTACATAAATTCCAAGAATTTACGCATCTCAGCTGATCGAATTACTACTACTATACTATTACTACGATCAGCTGTAATATACAAATTATGAATGGAAATCTTTCGAGGGCGATATCTTCGGAACGAAAAATCGTACAGACTTGAAACAAATACCGTTTTCAAGCGCAATTTACTCTTTATTTGTTTAAATAATGCAATAATATTGTTATAATAAAATCGATTTTGTTAATAATTTTTTTAATTGATTTTCTTTCTCTTCTTTCGTTACAAGTACATAATTATGACGGAATCATTTTAATTTTTATTATAATTATGTAAATTTTTATTTGTTTATTTAAAATAAGGGATTAATAGTTGGCATTGACTCGCAAATTCGTCTCGCTCGTAGACTCGTCCATTGACTAATCACACCGTAGATACACATGCATTAAAATGATCCTGAAAATCGATTATTTTCGAATACCCGTGTACACACCCTATCAACTATTGACAAATTACACGATAAATAAATACATTAACAAATTAATTTGTATAATCAAATGTATTTTTCTCCTCTATCTTTTTACGTCATTTTCATGCAACAAAGGTAAATTAATTTCACGAAGATGAGAGCTTGTGTTATTAATTTTTGAATCCAATTAAGTACGTGAAAATAATTAATTGAAACCCGTATCGAACCAAACTCGAGAATAATTATTGGCGAACTGCAACGTAGAATAATACATTGACCAAGTACACCATAGAATAATAATTTCATTTAATTTATCCTTTCGAATTCTGATAAAATGAAGAAAGAGAAAAGAAACGATTAGATAAGAAAAAAAGAAACATTAATTTTGCCAATTTATCACACACAATAAGAAGTTTACACCCTCGTTTTCACCGCGTAGGTACACGATTGAACATCCGCCTACTATTTCAATCCCCTCCGTGTTCCTCTCTCCCTCCCTCCTTGATTCTTTTATCCCTTTTCAATGCTCCCTTTAGTAAGGATAACCGTGCTATTAACGTACGTACCCTTATTTTCTTATTCCTCTATGGTTCACTTCGAGCAAACAATTTCAATTAGATAAATATCACGTTAAAAGAGGAATAAATAATTTTTCATTTTCATAAATTATCTAACAAAGACAGACTTAATGGAATTCAATATGGAAATGATTTTAACGATGAGACCAAACGCATTCGGTATTATAATGTCCTTTTTGCAAGAAATCCTTTCCATCGCCACCTTTCCCTCCTCCACCATCACCACCGGCTCCATATATTACATAAAATATATCTATATGCTCGCTGAATGGATATATTCGACGATCGTGTCCTTCATCCACAGTTTCCCTTTATCTTTACTCGCTCATCATCTGCATATTCATCGGGTTAAGCCGATAACTCGTAAGCCGGCTCGTAAGAGCTTCTAACTTGCAGCGATTATCAGTGTGAAACGTGTTACGGAAGGTAACTTAATATTCATAGTGAGCTGATTGCTCGCCGGTAGTGTCCTTGCTTTCGAAAGACGGGAGACCAAAGAGGGAAAAGAAAAAGAAAAAGAAAAAGAGAAAAGAAAGAAAGAGAAATGTCTCGAGAGAAGAAATGTTCTTTCGATAAACTTTTCGTCCGGAAAAGAGAGAGAGAGAGAGAGAGAGAGAGAGAGAGAGAGAGAGAGAGAAATAAGAAAAAAAAAGGAAGAGAATAAAAGAAAAAAATAAAAAACAAAAAAAAGGAAATAAATAAATAAGTAAATAAATCCGACGAAGCCGACGTTCAACGTTATAAAATATTCCGTTCACGATTTAAGTAAAACGAGAGCGAGAGGAGAGCTAAACGCGTTCGTTTCCTCCCTCCCTCCCTCCCTCCCTCCCTACCTACACCTACCTTCTCTCTATCGTCGTCTTTTCGTTCCGTAATTGCCTCTGAAACGATATTCGAAAGCCATTCTCTCTCTCTCTCTCTCTCTTTCTCTCTCTTTGTAAAACTCTTCTTTGCACTTTAAAACGCTTCCCTCTTTATATTCCCGCCAAATCCGGACGCGCGACGCGCGCGCACGATTTGAACACGACGGAGACCTCGATATCCCTTTGTTCCCTATCATATCTGAATAATCAAAAAAAAGAGAAAGAAATAAAATGAGAGAGAGAGAGAGAGAGAGAGAGAGAGAGAAGAAGCTGCAGTCACGTGCATAATACGAAAAAGAACGGTTGCATTTCCCACGCGTAAAATATCATTTTCACGAGAGAGAAAAAGAGAACGAGAGAGAGGGGGGGGGGGGGGTATGTAAAAGTAAAGATAGAAGGAGAGAGAATAATCATGTGACACAGAGAGACGGAATCCGCGTACGGCCGACGTTTGAATCTTTATTACGAAGATAAAAAGCGTTGCAGCAGTGGTAGAGAAAACGTGAGCGTTGCGTTCCATAAAAATATGGCCAATCACGAGGAAAAAGGACGTAGAAAGAGAAGGGGGGGGGAAAGGAAAATGAGAAAGAAAAAAGATTTGGACCGTCCTTCCTTTTTCTTGTTTTCATTTCTTTTCTTTTATTTTTTTTCCTTATTTTTTTAAGGATAATAAGAATTTAAAAACTGCACTCATATTTTACGTCCGCGCCGTTCGACGTATGCACGGGTCTAAATTAAAATGAAAAATTTTCAGTAAATTACAACCTCCTCCTCCTCCTCCTCCTCCTCCTCCTCCCAACTTCCCACTTCCCCTCTTATTTACTAATGCAACGTTAAAGCCGATTACACTAGCGGGTTCATAACATCCTAATGGCATTATAATACGCCTCGAAATATCGTGATTGTGTGGAAGCAATTTGCCAGATCCGAGAACGCTCTGAATTTAATAGCGAGCTCTAATCGAATAGGAAAACGTGCGAGGAGCGAGAGAAAGAGAAAGAGAGAGAGAGAAAGCGAGCTTATCCGAGATAACGAAGGACAGTGTATTAGGACTTATTTTCTATGCGTTTTATCTTAATCAAATGTATTCGCGAGAAAGATATGCCTTTTATACAGATCGCTTATATTCGAAGAACATTCCCAATCCTCGTTTGATCTAATTGACCAAAAAGAGAGAGAGAGAGAGGCCTGACCCGTTATCCTACTCAATTATAACTAATCCTGTATATGTTAACATCAAACGGAATTCAAGATCCTCCCGAAATACAATTAATGGATGAATAATACGTTAAACGTTCGCCGATAGTTTCAGTTATAATTTTCGTACATAGTGGTTATAGGTAGGTATGTACGATGTGTGTGCATATATATGTATGATGTACGACAATTTGCATCGATAATGGAATAGAGAGAGAGAGAGAGAGAGAGAGAGAGAGAGAGAGAGAGAGAGAGAGAGGAGGAGGAGAAGGAGGAGGAGGAGTCCACGCACGAGGCCATTATAAATAGCGAAATGCAAGTCGATTATTGCTCCCTCGACTCCTAGCGCTCTAATCTATCCGAATATCTAAACGTTAACACACACACACACGCGCGCGCGCATACACGGTGACCGCGAGAGAAACTTTCAGCTTTCGTACCGCAAGCAACAAGCTTTAACGGTGTCGATAGGACCCCGGAGAAGCTTACTCTCTATAAACCCATCGACGACGAGCCTCGAGCATTATTATTATTATTATTATTATTATTATTATTATTATTATTATTATTATTATTATTATTATTATTGTTATTATCTTCGAAAGTAAAGTTTTCGATAGATCGAAAAATGAAAGTTTTTCTCGATTAAGAAATAATATATATTGATAGAACGCGTTTAAATCAATTCTGACGTATTCGTCTAACAAGCAAAAACTCCGTTATCGCATCCATTTCGAATCGGACATGTCCGTATACTACTATATATCGGCCTAACGATCCTGAATTTTTTTCGGCGGGGGAGGGAGGAGGAGGAGGAGGAGGAGGAGGCGGGAGCTAAACCGACGACTCCGCAGAACTACCTTTCCCTCTCTCTCTCTCTCTCTCTCTCTCTCGCTCTCTCGTCCTTCTTTTTTTTTTTTTTTTTTTTTCATTTTCTCCATCCTCCTCCGCATCTCGTTGTATACAAGGAACGAGACTGTCCATCGATCACAGCCAGCTGCCGCCATAACGTGAAAAATATTCCCACCCCTTCACCTACATCCCATCCACCCACCCAACCTAAACCCCCGTGCCCATAATCCACCCCCTTTTCGTTCCACCCGCTCTTCTTCTCTTCTCTTCTCTTCTCTTCTTTTCTTTTCTCTTTCTCCATAATATCGCTTGCTTTACCTCCGACACGGTAAAATATATTTTCGGTATCAGTCGCTACACTTTCAGAGTTGCTGTCGCTCGCGAAAAAATAAGATGTAAGATGTGTGTGATATATATATATATATATATATAGAAATACACAAAGACATACGTATACAGAGAGAAACAGAGCGAGAGAGAGAGAGAGAGAGAGAGAGAGAGAGAGAGAGAGAGAGAGAGAGAGAGAATAGAAGAAAAATGTTAAGTATTGACCAATCCAAAACGTTGTAAGAGAAAGATTTTTATCGAGAGAAACAGAGAGAAAGATAGAGAGAGAAAGAGAGAAGGAAATGCTGTCTTCTCATTTTATCCTTTGAAATCGGCTTGTACCGAGCTTTTAATTAACGAGCCAAGCTGACGATAAGAGAAAGCAAGACAGAAAATTTCTATTGTACTTTTCAACAAGAGAAGTTCTAAAACGGAGAGAAAGAGAGAGAGAGAGAGAGAGAGAGAGAGAGAGAGAGAGAGAGAGAGAGAGAGAAAGGAGAGATTGGAGAATAGGGGAGAAGAGGAAGGGGGAAGGGGGTAAAATTAATAAGCGTTGCAACGAGGAAGCCACACGGAGAGGAGACGAAGCTATTAACCGTCTCGACGGTAGCGACTTCTTAAGCGTTAAGTCGACGAACGAACAGCGAACACCAGCCAAGGGTTAATAATAACATTCTCTCTCTCTCTCTCTCTCTCTTGTACACACACACAACACACACACACACACACACACACTCTATCTCAGCCATCTGGTAGCTACGGAAACGACAGGTACAACGTGGCCAGGAAATGTCCGACGAATCAAGCTAGAGAACAACCGCTTGCTTGGATTTATTGGAGTTTCACAACAACAACGGAATACACCGCGATTTCATACTACCGTAATATATACAGAATGATAATAAAGATAAGAAACGATTCTTATGAGTCGTCGAACAAAAAAGAAAAAGAGAAATTAGAAATGACAACCGCGTCGGCGATCGTTGAAAATTGACATAATTTTTATACGGGCTTTGGTGGCGGTGATCGAAGGTTCGTAAGGAATAAGAAAAAAAAAAAAAGAAGAACTAACGAACGAATAAAATAAAAAAATAAATAAAAATATTTTCTAGAGGGTAAATAAAGTGTGTTATTTAAAGCGACGACATTTCTTTGCTCGCTCTGTATAATATACTCCCATTTCTCTCTCTCTCTCTCTCTCTCTCTCTCTCTCTCTTTCGTCCGGGAAAGTTGTCCAAATAGAAACGAACGAACAGGAGCATGATGCAGAGGATGCTTGGAAAGTGTTGAGAGAAGGAATGGAAGGGGGGATGGCAGGGCTTGAGTTATTTTCCATATCACGTGGCTAAAACTACGGGGGAGAAAAGAAGAAGGGTCAGTTGCCGGCTGCTACTGCTGCTACTGCTGCTGCGTTTCAA
>OU964982.1:3934631-3949451 GCA_918808275.2 Dolichovespula sylvestris
CTCTTTTCTCGACTTTCTCGTATTTTTCTAACCACCTTGCCTTCATTACGACGAGAATAAGAACAAAAAATCAAATTTCCTAAAAGCCGCGATGAATATGCCAAAGGGTAAGACGAAATTTTTGAATTAAACGTATTTAATCAAACCAATGATGAACCTCGCGTTAATGTCGTGTCATAAAACATATTTAAAAAAAGAAAAAAAAAAAAAAAGAAAAAAGAAGAAGAAAAAAATTGAAGGATTAAAAAAAAAGTACCGAACAATTCCCGCTATCGTTAATAATTTAAATAATACCTCTTTCACGAGAATCAACGGGCATAATACGCGTGAATAATAATAGAAAATATAGAATATTATATGGAATTATATTTTATGTAGAATTATATAAAATCTCGAATGAATTGCGGTTAATAAAATTAAATAATGAATAGGTGGCTGATATATTATCGAACGGTCGATTATTTCTCCTCGAAATTAACATGAATATATCGATAAATATGCAAACGCTATAATACTATTTCTATCTCACCACCTCCCTCCTCCCACCGGTCGTGATCTTGATTAGAACGAAATTTAAGCGTGGCTCTCCTCGATTAACCTCTCACACAAATTCTTCCCGAGATTATCTAATCTCTAATCTAACGGACTACTAAGCAAATACCTTTTTATCTTAATCGTATACGCAATTATTCGATTCCATTTCTTAGGAACTAAACCATTCGAATGGGATAATATCTAACGAGATACGATCGCCTAATCGGTTATGACGGATGTGTGTATCATTTTGGAATCGGATTAAGTATGAAGAAATTATAACGAAAAAAAAAAAAATATATATATATATATATTATATTTTCTTTACAAGGTATGGTCCAAAAGTTCCAAAGCAATTTTAAAAATCGATTACTCATTTTTTCCCGAGACCTTTCGAAACTTTCTTCCTACGTACTTTGACTTATACTTTGCAATTTCGAGAGAGAGAGAGAGAGAGAGAGAGAGAGAGAGAGAGAGAGAAAATTAGCCTAAAAAGTAACGAAAAAAGAATATGTAATTGGTTTTTAAAATCACTTAAAAACTTTTATCCCACCCACTGTACATATATATTTATCAACGGAATTAAGGAAAGTAAAAGAAAAAAAAAAAAAAGAAAAGAAAAGAAAAAGAAAGGAACAAGAAAAAGAACAAGAACAAAAGAAGAAAAGGAGGAGGGTATAACATTAGGATTAAAATATTATATACTTTAAGACATCCCCCTAGAACATCCGATGAAACTTTTTCATGAGTATTATCTCGATGGCGTTGGAAACGAGAATTTAAACGTGCATTTCACTTTCGCCAAATTAAAATCCATTTTCATCAGTATTATTCATTTCCTCTCTCTGTCTCTCTGTCTCTCTCTCTCTCTCTCTCTCTCTCTCTCTCTCTCTCTCTCTCTCTCTCTCTTCGTCTCCGTCCTTCTTTCATGGTCCTCACGAATCCAACTTTTTGACAAAACAGAAGCGGAGCGTAACTTTTGATTAAGACGGCTAACGAATTAGTCTCTCACACCTAAGAGAAAGACGAACGTGAGGAACAAAGGGGAGAGAGAGAGAGAGAGAGAAAACAGAGCGGTGTGGTAAAGAGTAGGGTAGGATAGGGTGGATCAGGAGGGCGGAGGAGGAGGAGTAGAAGAAGAAGGGACAGAGAAGTAGAAACGGGGGAATGAGAAGGAAGGAGAGAAATGTACGCTCTTTCCAGAAGAGAATGGAAGTCAATGCGAGCTGAGGAAAAGGTACTGAGGTAAAGAATGAAGTCTAAAAGGGAATGAAAGTCCTCGTGAAATTCTCTTTCTCTCTCGCTCTTTCTTTTGACTTCCTTCTCAGATTGTTTCCACCCGAGCAAGGACCGACTTTTCACGTGGAGAAAGAGAGAGAGAGAGAGAGAGAGACAGAAAGAACAACTTCCTGATTCCGTCTGGTCGGCCAATTTTCTCGACCAACCAATAATAAATAAGAGAAAGAGAAAGAGAGAGAGAGGAATAATCAATCTTTTAAGGAAGGGAAAAATTGAATACCGACCAACGTCCTAGCCTTCCCTTTGATTTCGATACAAAAATTCGATTCTTTTTCTCAGTACGAATAAAAAAAAAATAAATAAAAGAATAAATAAAGAGAACTAAAGGATTGGATTTTTTTTTTTTTTTATTATTGAATTTAGATGCATCACCGCGATGTATCATCATTCAGGATTCCCCCGTAAATAAACACTTCTAAATATTTTTCTAACTGTCAACCGTGGAAAAAGTATTTTTTCGCGAATTGAAAGAACGAGATACCCTCCATTGTATTATTTCGTTATAATAAAGAGAATGTATGCGACGTCAATTCTATGATGACGTTCACATAACCGATTTTGTTCCATGATGAATAAGAAGGGAGAGTGACGGGGAGGAAGAGAGAAAGAGAAAAAGAGAGAGAGAGAAAAGAAAGAGAGGGAGAAAAAAAACAACAATGTCTCGTCCATTAACGAACTTCATGATCGATGCGTTGCAACGAAAAAAAAATATATATATATATATATATATACGAGACGAAAAACCTCTATCCCGACTACTTTATCTACGCGATGATGGAACTATCTACGCGACGTGAATAGAGAAAAACGAGAGAGGGGGAGAGAAAGAGAGAGAGAGAGGATAAAACGAAGTTTTCATTCAGTCGACGGTTCGAACAAAAGTGCCGAAAGCGTTCGATTGCATAGTGTCAAACGAGACAAGTTAGATTCACTCGATTTACAGTTTTACAATTCTTTAACTTTCCCGAAAGATCTTTCAAGTGGTTTAACACTGACAAAATATTTGCGCAGACAGCGTTTGAAATTACTGACGTACGTAACACGACATATACGTGTCGACTTTACGAATTATATCAATATAAATTGATACAAAAATTTGATCGAGAAAAATATTGTAAATTGATTGGAATGATTAATCCGAGTCTACGGAATGATTAGTCATTGAAGTGGTGAGGGGGAAGGGGGGTCTACGAATAAACGAGAAAATGTGTCGATGATAGTCGCGGTCCACGCTAATCACGCTAACTTTGTCGAATTCCTCGTGTCGAGTGTGACTCGACAAAAATCATTGACTTGACAACTCCGTAGACTCGTCTAATCATTGACTAACCACCCACGTAGACCCACGCTTTCATTCGACTTTTAATTTCGATTGTTTTTTTTTGTGACATGGTGTAATAAGGACAAAGGAAGGATGAATATATATATATATATATATATATATATATATATATATATATATATTAAAAAAAAAGAAAAAGAAAAAGAAAGAACAAAGCATTAATTTCACGACGAGAGATAACTAATTTAATCGTTAATTGCGGTTGATTAAATATTATCCAACGTTAGTTCGTATAATAATAAAACTATTCATACGTGGATATTCATGCATGCATGCATGCATGAATATTACTGACAACGTAGAACAATAAAATCTCGACAAAGCAAGAAGCAACGAGAGACGCAATATAAAAGAGAGAAATAGAGAGAAAGAGAGGGAGGAGGGAGGGAGGGAGGGAGGGAGGGAGGGAGGGAGGGAGGGAGGGAGGGAGACATACAATCGAGAATTTATAAAGGCTCCCAACGGCGAAATTTTTTTAACCAGCGTTATCGCATAATTTACGGCGCTTCTTCTTGCCATAGAGCTAGAAAGAGAAAGAGAGAATGATAGAAAGAGAGAAAGAGTGAAAAAGAAAAAGAAAAAGAGAGAGAATGCGTGGTATTATGAATAATAAAACAGTATGTAAATATCTAGCAGTGGGAGAATGAAAAAGAGGACGAGAAAAGAGGGATCTAATAATCATCATAATCTAATCGTACATTCGTAATTTTCAAACCAACAAGAATTTCTTTTGCAAAAGATTGGTCGATCGTTAACTATCTATCACATTAACATATTCTATTCCATTCTCTTCTCATTCTCCACGCGACTAGCCCCAAAAGTTCTCGACTGATTTATAAAAAAAAAAAAAAAAAAAAAAAAGAAAAGAAAGAAAGAAAAATTACATCAATTACACAACGCACAACGCCGCTCCTAGCTATCTCAAAACTTTTAACAGGCTAATTTATGTTATTATATTGTAAAACTACAAAATCCTCGGAACTTTTGGTTAAGCTAAGAACTTTTTATCCCGTCCTGTATATCATAAAAAAGAAGAAAAGTAAAAAACAAAGTTGTAAACAAAATTTTCCACATTTAAAAAACGGATAATAACACGTAGAAAACATATATAGTGTAAAAATAATAAGAAAAATATCAAATGTTTTCTATCAACGAAAAAGGAACGCCTTGAGAAAGAAAGAGAGAGAGAGGGCGGGAGAGAGAGAGAGACGGACAGACAGAAATATTGGAAGAATAACTATGCAACAGAAATTTTCTCTGCATTTCAATTCCTTTTTAACTTCGAAAAAAAAAAAGAATTCACGACGACGACTACGTCGTTCTCGTCGTCGTCGTTGTACAAACCTTACAACGTATCAACATACAATTTAATGGGCTTTCCTTTTTACCCCCCATAGCAAACGAAATGCACGAAGGAAGAAGCGATTACGCGTGGGATTACCGAAGAGCTTGGTCGCGGACATGTTTAAACCTTCTAGCTTGCTTGCTTGCTTGCTTGCTTGCTAGCTAGCTTGCTTGCTTGCTTGCCTGCTAGCTTGCCATGGAATATGTATATATCCCAGAGAAATTTGTCTTTCAGACCGAGTAGATGTATTAAGTGCTGCTGGTGTGTCTTAAAGGGGAGTAGAAGGGAAGGGAACGAGATTCGAGGAGAGGGGAATGGGAACGAGATCCCACAAGTGAAATGTTGAGGGTAGTGGGTGGAGGTTGCAGGGGGATAAGAAGGAACCAGTTTATCTATATATGCGTGTGTAATCATGGTATCTCTACAAGACTTTCTCGACCTTCGAAAACGGGGGAGGGATGGGAGAGAAAGAGAGAGAGAGAGAGAAAGAGAGAGAGAGAGAGAGAGAGAGAGAGAGAGTGAGAGAGAGAGAGGAAACGGAGGTAGAAGGATTTTGCCCAAATCCAGCAGGTTCAAATTTCATTAAGCTCCGTAATCCTCCTTCTCTTTCTAACAGGAGGAAGATCTCTTTTTACTATCTCTATCTCTCTATTTCTATTTCTATCTCTATCTCTTTCTATTTCTATTTCTATCTCTATCTCTTTCACTTTCTCTCTCTCTCTCTCTCTCTCTCTCTCTCTCTCTCTCTCTCTCTCTCTCTCTCTCTCTCTCTCTCTCTCTCTCTCTCTCTCTCTCTCTCTCTCTTCGTATCTGGGAATTCGTTAGATTAGAAAGATACCGTCTGGGAACTTTAATTCGTCGTGTATCACTGCTTCGCACAATGTAAGGAAGAACAAGGAGGGATTAAATGGATTCGATGTCTTTTTCTCTTTTTACCCCTCTTCCCTTTCACCCCTCGGTTGTTACAATTATTACGCGAACAGGTCGGTCCAAAAGTTCCTATGGACGATATTAAAAATCAATTATATTACTTTCCGCGTGACCCTCCTCGCGTTTCCAGCTTAGACGTAGCAATAGTTTCACGCTAGCCAGACTCGTAAGTTTTACAATTTGTGAAATGATAACCAGAAGAAGGAGAAGAAGAAAAGAAACTAACCTGAAACAAAGTCTCGAGGAAAAAGAGTAATTGATTTATAATAATCCACGATTGTAGAAGCTATCGGCCGAGTCTGCATTGTTCTTTCTTTCTTTCTCCCTCACTCGCTCTCTTATCTCTGTCCAATTTTTGTAGCGAATTAAAGAGCTATAACAAATGATTTCAAAAGGAGATAACACACAGAGGGGCAGTAATAAAAAGGATGCTTCAGTATCAGATAATTAGATAGATTAAGAACTCGATTCGGAGAAATAAGAGAGAGAGAGAGACAGACTCGTAATTAATCCTTATTCGATCCTCAGGACACCGAAGTACTCAAGATAAGGGATAAGATGAAGAAGAAGAAGAAGAAGAAAAAGAAGGGAAACAACAACACGTGAAGGATAAGTGTGGAAAAATTTCTCGTTTGAAAGGAACGATGAGAGAGAGAGAGAGAGAGAGAGAGAGAGAGAGAGCAAAAAAAGACGAAAAAAAGAAAGAAAATTAAAAAAATAAAAAAATAAAAAAAAAAGATTCCCGTTGAAGGAGGAAAAAGCCCGGAGTTGGTAAAGTTTAGAGGACGAAGAACCGAGAGAAAGAGAGAGAGAGAGAGAGAGAGGATGAAGGGATAACGGGGAAGGGACGGTGATGTAAGGAAGAACTCGTTTAAAAAGGAGGCCGGAACGAGTTTAGACCGCGAAACGCGAGATTCATAGGTTTTCGAGAAAGAGAAAGAGAAAGAGAGAGAGAGAGAGAGAGAGAGAGAGAGAGAGAGAGAGAGAGAGAGAGAGAGAGGTTGAACTCTTTCTTTTTCAGTAGAGTAGCAAGCAGCAGATCGTAATACTCGGCAATCAAGACCAAAGTGCTTCAAAGTGTAAAAAGTTTTAGCTGGTATAGCTCTAACTATATCGTTGCGTTTAAGATGCTCGACGTGTAAGGGGGATATGCGAGAAAGTAAAAAAAAGAAAACGAAGAATAAAGAGAAAGAAAGAGAGAAAGAGAAAATGCAACCCCGTACGTATAATAACAATAATAATGTCAGTTAAACGATGCTTTAAATTTCATTACAACGATTAGATGCTGCTGTTGCAAGACTATATTCCCCTCCCCTCCCCTCTCCTCTCCTCCCCCCGACACTTTTTAGTAATAAAATTAAAACTATTTCTTAGTTCTCTCTCTCTTTCTCTCTCTCTCTCTGTCTCCTTTTCTCTACAGACATATACACACACACGCACACACTCACACTCATAAAGTATAATACAGTGGTGGTAGTAATAGAAGGCCCTTTCAACCAAGAAACTCGAACTAGCACCATAGCGCCAGTCGTCTTTCCCTATTTAACCAAGGTGAATTTAGTGGACCGAGTGATATTGCATACTCTACGATTATTTAGATCCTTCCAACCGCAAAGCCTCGCAAATTTCCTCTCTACACGACCTATACTCTCTCTCTCTCTCTCTATATATATATATATATATATATATATATATATATATATATATATATCTCGCTCGGTCGCTTGCTTGCTTGCTTGCTTGCTTGCTTGCTTGCTTGTTCGTTCTATCCATAATAGCTTGCTGCACCTGCTACGGTATACCAATGTTTACACGTTCCCATGGATATCGATGGAATCTTCCCTCTGAACTGTCCTAGACCCGATTGCTTTCTAAACGACATGGGAATTGGAAACACATCTTCTAAATCCACGTTATATATATACATATATATATTGTATATGGAAATATATATATATACATCTTCTTTCGAAAGAATTACCATACTAGAACCGACGAATTATATATGTGCGACAAGCAATACAGACGAATAAATAAAATATCGATAGAGTCGACGACGAACATAGAGATTTGTCGTTCGAAACTCGTCTTGATTCGTAAAAACTCAAGAAATAGAGAAAAGAACGAAAAGAGAAGGAGAATGAGAAATTGGGAGATGGTGGTGGTGGTGGTGGTGGCAGCGGGAAGGGAAGGGAGGGGAAGGGAAGGGAAGGGAAGGAGAGTGAGCGTGAGTAGTATGGCTTGGGAAAGGGTTGAACGGAATGGAAGCGAAGATATCGGCTAGGAAGACGATGTTTCGTGAACTAGAAATTCTCGTTCGTTCACCTGTAAAGCGATATCGTCAGGCACACACCCCAATTCCCCTCCTCTCCCCCTTTCTCTTTCTCTCTCTGTCTCTCTCTCTCTCTCTCTCTTTCTCTCTTATCTTCTCTTCTCTCTTTCGAAAAGATACATTTTCCTCGCTTCGAATCTCACAAAACACTTTCGACGTCGAATCGACAAAAGAGCGAACATGCAAAAAAGAATGGAAACGTTATCGTCTTCGTATTGTTGCGCTACTGTTTCGCTAGCAAAACTACCTGCTGGTAGCATCCGGCATGCTCGCTAGTACTGGTATTACTAGTACTAGTACTAGTACTAGTACTACTACTACTATTACTAGTCTGGTTCAACCACTTGGAAAATGTATCTTCTCTAACGGTTCTCCTTGTCGAGAACGAAACCGCCTATGTGTTTTACCAAAGATACATTGTTTCTACCTTGTAAAATTACACCTTTGAAAAATACCTAAAACGAGAATGATGCATGTATGTATCATCGAACGGAGAAAAACTCTACGTTCCGAAGCTATTCCATTTCCCCCCTTTGAAATAAGAGAATAACGAATAAATAAATAAATAAATGAATGAACGAATGAATGAATGAATAAATAAATCACACGATATCAAATCAATTACAAAAAAAAAAGAAAAACTAAATGTACAAATAGAAAAGAAAAAGTAAGAAATCAAAAAAAAAAAAAAAAAAGAAAAAAAACAATGCAACGGATGAGTGTAATATACCGAAGTTCAAAAGTAGATTAGAATTCGAAGCCCCATCACGAAGAAACCGTCTATGTCGAGAATTGAAATAGAAAGGGGTGGTCGTCTCTCTCTCTCTCTCTCTCACACACACACACACTCACTCTTTCTCTCTGTCTCTCTTCCAGAATTACTCTATGATTTTGCTCGTAAGTTTTATGAGAGAGGTGTACGAGCGTCACGCTGAGTTCCGCGCTCGTACTTCGTCATGCTTCGAAGTGAGTTTCCCACCCTCGTCCTCACCCTCAACCACCCCTCATCTCCTCCTACTCCCGGCAGGCCGATCACCCCTCAACGAGAGAGAGAGAGAGAGAGAGAGAGAGAGAGAACGTGTAACCGCTTCGCGAGTAACTGATGGAGACATCCGTAGAGCTGACGTTTCGCTAACTCCAAATTCTCGTTCATCTAACTACATAGAGAGACAGAGAAAGAGAGAGAGACATACGCTGACATTCGGAAAGCTTTCTGACGAAAGTTAAAATTGACAAAATATTCGAAAAAAATAATCCAAAGAGCATCGGCAAAATCGATCTATCTCATAATACATTATCATCTAAAATTCGTTCGAATGATATGCAATGGAAAGGAATAAAAAATCGTTGTGATTGTCAACGTTCACTTTTATTTCCAAAAAAAAAGAAAAAAGAAAAAAGAAAAAGAAAATTGTTTTCAACGGCACAATGTACATGTTTACTTAACCCATTGTTGATCGAATCATGAGAACGTGCATATATACTCATGCGTGTTTGCACGTGCATACAAGTTACATGTAATTACTAAAGTACATAGCGGAAAAAAAGGGAAAAATGTTCCTAGGTGATTTTCAAAACCGATTAACCTTTTTTGAGATCTTTTCGTTTCGGCTCAATTATATTAATAAAAATTTTCATTCGTAATTATATCAACAAAACTCGTGCGAAACGTATTGGCTTTCGCAAAGAATAGACCGATCGACAATGTGGTAATAACAACGACTTATTTTACGGGGAAAAAGAAGAAGAAGAGGCAGAAGAAGAAGAAAGAAGATCAAGTGGATAGAACTGAAACGTTGATGTGTTCTTCGAAAAAGAAAAAGAAAAAAGAAAAAGTCCAAAAAATCGCTTCTCGAGATCGAATTTACGATCGGAAGATGACGACGATAAAAGGTTTCGCGTGTCGATACCTTCTTTTCCTTCTTTCATCTTTATCGATGACGTCGGCCCCAAATGCTTGGTATAGAAAAGTTTTCTTCAAGGAATCGGTTAGCTACACGTTTCCACGTTGACAGAAGTAACGTTTCTATTAAACGAAAAGAAATAACAGAGTTCTCCTGCCCTTCCCGAATTACAGAAGGCTTCATATCCTATTTTATATCGAATCGACTTTAACTAGAAATCTAAAAATCTATAACTTTTAGTTTATAAACGGAAAAATATCCCGTAGTTGTCATAAAAATTAAATGATATTTGTTCCAAGATATCCGCGACTTTTAGTTCCGAAGATGTTCCTATGTGAACGTAACAATGTAAAAAAAAAAAGAATTATACCTTCGGTTAAAAAAAATAATTAGTTTATTAACAATTCATTGATCTATGCAAAATCAACCACAATTCGAATTAGTTTTCGTTGACGAAATAAGATGAATTTAATGGATAATAGTATTTTTTATAAAAATTGTTTATAACAAATTATTAAATAATTATTAACAATAAGTTGCAAAAATGGAGAAAGTTCTGCCCTTTAAAATGATACGTGTTCCAAGTCTCTATGACTTTTAGTTCCGGAGATATTTCTATGTAAGTGAAATAATATTTAAAAAAAAAAATTGTTCATTAGACAAAAAAAAATAATTTGTTTATTAACAATTTATTAATTTATGCAACTTCGTAAATCAACCACAATTCGAATTGTTTTCTTTGAAGAAATAAGATGAATTCAGTCGATATGAATTTTTTTATAAAAATTGTTTATAACAAATTGTTAATTAATTATTAACAATAAGTTGAAAAATAGGGGGGAATCTGCCCTTTAAAATGATATTTGTTTCAAGTCTGTACGATTTTTAGTTACGGAGATATTCCCATTTAAATGGGAAACGTTTACGTTGTCCCATTGACCTACATAATTTCATTCAAATTCACCCAGTGACACACTGACCTACATAAATTCCAAGAATTTACGCATCTCAGCTGATCGAATTACTACTACTATACTATTACTACGATCAGCTGTAATATACAAATTATGAATGGAAATCTTTCGAGGGCGATATCTTCGGAACGAAAAATCGTACAGACTTGAAACAAATACCGTTTTCAAGCGCAATTTACTCTTTATTTGTTTAAATAATGCAATAATATTGTTATAATAAAATCGATTTTGTTAATAATTTTTTTAATTGATTTTCTTTCTCTTCTTTCGTTACAAGTACATAATTATGACGGAATCATTTTAATTTTTATTATAATTATGTAAATTTTTATTTGTTTATTTAAAATAAGGGATTAATAGTTGGCATTGACTCGCAAATTCGTCTCGCTCGTAGACTCGTCCATTGACTAATCACACCGTAGATCCATTTTCATTTTACATATCGTTTTAAATTATAATAATGATATATATATATATACTAAATAAAGATACGATTACAACAAAATATAATATTAAAAAAATGAAACAAATAAATAAAAGAAAGATATAAGTCGATAAGATGGCTAGATATCCCACTAGAGGTTAGAAAACGTGAGGTATATCGAAGTCACGTATCATTCTCTTCTCCTTTTCATTTATTTCACACCCGAGCAATAGCCGGATCGACACTTTGGACCACGTGCAAAAGAGAAAGAGAGAGAGAGAGAGAGAGAAGAGGAACCGAGAAGAACATCGCACGAAAAAGATACAGAAAAAAAAAAGAGAAAAAAACAAGTAAAAAGATAGGAGAAGAAGTACCGATAAGGAATTCGTATTACGATTGAAAAACGATAAATTCGTAAAACGCGATATGAAACGTGACAAGATATTTTTCTTCCTTTCTCTTATTTCTTTTATTTTATTCTATTTGCTTTTTCCTTGTTATCTTCGCAAAATATCTTGACGAACCAACGGAGTGAGAGGAGTGAAGAATTTCGAATACAATAGAACAGAATTATCGAGAAACAAAGAACGTGGGAGAGAAATATTATTATATATTCTTCCCATCCCCCCCCCTCTCTCTTCCAGTTATTTTTTTCTGTTTTTTTTTTTCTTTTTTTTTCCACAAAATGGAACATACGGAAGCTTCGATCGCTTTAATATTACGGTGGAAAACATGAAAATATGTAAAGGGAATCTATAGCAAGGTATAGTAATCTTGTAGAAGATAGTATAGCTCGTAAAAGTTGACGAGACTAGCTATTCTCTCCTTCGGCTAACTTCTCGTCATTCTCGAGATACGATCTACGAAGAACAATGCCTCGGTCAGTTTCCGGCAGGTTGCCAGAGAAATTTCGCGGTTCTCCCACGCGTTCGATTCAATACCTACACGAGAACGAGAGAAAGAGAGAGAAAAGAGATCCCGAGCCATTGCATAATCGAAATTCACGAGCGTACACAGCACAGGCGGCCACGAAATAGCATCGCTTAAAATTCACGAGAATGAGCTATCTAACAATAACTATTCGTATGGGGAAAGTAAAATGTAATGTGCGAGAGAAATAGAGAGAGAGAGGAGTTACGAGTGTTTACGACACGCTTCTTTGCTTTTATCCTACGTTCAATTGCCAGTTGTTTAATCGTAAAAGAAAAGTATCATCCAAAATAATCGCTATAGAATGAAATAAATTTCATAGGGGTTTCACGATATTAATGATTTTTTTTTTTTTTTTACTTGACATATTTCTTGTTATCTCTATTTATTTCAATTTACTTTCAATACGTGAAAATCGAACTTTTATTAGTAATAAAAAATAATAGAGCAAATTTCATTATTAAAAAATTGATCGAAGTTTTGAAGCGTTTTCATATAGACATTTAAAAGAAAAGAAAAAAAAATTACCAAGTGAGTTCGCCTAGTAACGAATTTTTCAAATAAATTAATACGTATTCTCTATCCCAAACGGTTTGTTTTCCCATCCCCCATGGCCTCCTCATCTTCTCTCCCATCTCCAAAATTCCGTAGTCTCGATTTATTCGAGCATTCGCATCGCGAGATCCCCAGTATTTCCTCGGAAAATAACTAAAATCAGTTATTTCCGTGCGGTAAGTCCGGCCGAGCGTAAAACTGCCAGACCGTTAATCGATTGATGGAACCGTTAACTGCAACGATGGCTCTGTTAAATAGTGATCTCTACACATACATACATAGGTACAATATATATATATATATATATATATATATATATATATATATATATATATATATATATATATATATATATTGAAAGCTGGAAATTTTGATTCGTTCTCTTTTTCAATCCGCCAAGAGTCAATCGCTATATTGAAGATCGAAAGAATAACAGAAATGGTAAAAGAGTAAATAAATAAAGACAAAAGTAAATAAAAAATGAGAAATGAAATGAAAATGAATTTAGACAATAAAAAAAAAATAGAATACCATGAGCCGTCTACTTTAAAAAATGACGTGTACCAATTTTTTTAATTGATCTTGATACATATATATATATTTTTTTTATTTATTTATTTATATAAAATAGATTAGAAAAAATAAATACTAACGTTCTATGCAAGGAATAGAAAAAGAGAGAAAAAGAGAGAGAGAGGGAGAGAGAAAGAGATGAAGTATAAAATACGTGACAACGAAGGCTAAAATTTCAGTCGTTATCGGTTTTTTCCAACTATCTTGGCAGCCCTTCTGACATGGTCCACCCTTTGTAGTCCGAACGAAGAGCATCCGACGATAAATGTCGCGACACCTGTCACATCTAACAAAGAGGAGTATATCCCTCTCACACGTACACATATATAATATATATGTACATATACATATACATACATATAGCTTGAACGCATACCTTTCCGTGAAGCTTACCCTATACGTATCTCTTTGTAAAGCTTTTCACACAGTGTTTATATATGAAAGAAAAAAAAAAAATATATATATATATATATATATATATATATATGCATATGTATAAAGCTGCACCACAAATCTGCCTATACAGTATCAATAAACAATCTATATGGATGCTATGCCATTCTCGTCAACGCTGGATATCAATCTTCGTTATTGGTAAAGAGAGAGATAGAGAAAAAGAGAGAGAGAAGGAGAAGAGATAGATAGATAGAAGAAATAGAGAAAAGTTAAATTAGAGAGCGTGTAACGTTCACTCGATATTCCTGAACGAATCAAACTTTTTATTATTCTTCTTGTTAGGTAAATTCTTCTCGTGGTAGATTTAGCGATAAAAAATAAATATAAAAAATAAAATATAATAAAAAAAAAGAGAGAGAGAAGGAAAGAATCGATGAGGTCGGAAGTTTCATTAATGTTGAAGTAGCTGCTAAGGTTTTTTAAAGAAGAGATAGAGAGAGAGAGAGAGAGAGAGACACTAGGAAAGTAAAACTCTTTCAACTTATGTCGATCATTCCCAAGTGTCTTTAAATTAACGAAGCAGGAATTACTGAGCAAGCTATTTTTAATCGCGTTATTCGTAAATTGCTCTTTCATTAAAGAGCAGTCATCGAACCGAGAAAAATCCGATTTGTATAATGGACTAGGCATATATATATATATATATATATATATATATATATATATATATATATATATAAATCTTTCTCTCACTCTCTCTCTCTCTCTCTCTCTCTCTCTCTCTCTCTCTCTCTCCCCCCCCCCTCTTTCTTTGGCTTCTCTATCACAGAGAACCACTAACTTTTATCGTAATAACATCGAAACGAGTGAGAGGAACACGAGAGGTAATGTATTCAAATCTTGTTAAAAGTATTAAAGCTTCAAGAGTACTCCCTCCCTCCCTCCCTCCCTCCCTCTTTCTCTCTCTGCTTCATCTCAGATACATACATGCACATACACACACACACACACACACACATATACCAAACTCGTCAGACTAAACCTTCCTCCCTTTCCCTATCTCCATCCTCCAGTGAAATCCCGAAGGAGCCGACACACGTCCCTTTAGCTCGGTGAACTTAACTCTTCTCTTCGTATTCCTACGTACTCGATCTTCTATCTTCTTCTCTTGAACGCATATAAGCCCTTCGTTGGTAAGTAGAGACTATGTTTGGACAGGCAACGGGTACACTGTGTGATCGCGTACGCAAAGTTACGCGGCTTGGAAGATAAACGTATGTCT
>OU964982.1:3949651-3957151 GCA_918808275.2 Dolichovespula sylvestris
AATAGAAAAAAATTTTAAATATATAAAGTACCAATATTATTTTTTTTCCTACGTCGTTAAAAACATACAAGTAATTTTACTCTGCCATTTAGAAGGACAAAAATAGAGAATACGTGTGAACAAATTAAACGAAACCATGTATGTCCTGTTATATCACGTATTTCATGCATTTAATCAACGACATATAATGAACGCGTCCCATGTAATATGTTGCAATTATCACAACTGCCTCGAAATCAGAAGCTCGCGGACAGTTTCGTTGTAATAAACGTGAAATTGAAAAATATATGAGACTATGCGAACTAGAAAGACATATTTTCAGAAAATTATTTCCTGCGATGAATATGACCTAAAAGAATAAAAACGTTGGAATTGTTTCACGATATTTTTTGCGTATTCTAAACGACGAGATATTACGAATTTATTATGAAATAAATACATTATGAAATTGAAGAGATTTGCTAGAATTCCCTAGTGGTAATAAAAGTTTCTAAATTATTTTAAATATCAAATTACTCTTTTGCGAGACTTTTCGGGCAAATTTTTTTTCTCCTTCAAATTACAAAGCTACAAGACCAAGTTTGCAAACCTAAAAGCTCAACTACGTCATCTAAAAAGACTCGTAAAGAAAATAATTGACGTTTAAAATGACCTAAGAACTTTTGGTCCCATCCCGTCTACTTCCTAGCATTCTATGAAATATCTTAGAGAAGAGATATGCGAGGAACGATAAGGCCGGGAGATATTCGAGAGATCGAGGGTTATATTTTCTTGCTATTTGTCGTGCTAGAATTTTAATGAAAAATTGTTTAGAAAGGTAGACGTAGATAGATAGATGGATAGCTAGGTAGAGAGAGAGAGAGAGAGAGAGAGAGAGAGAGAGAGAGAGAGAGAGAGAGAGAGAGAGAGAGAGAGAGAGAGAGAGAGAGAGAGAGAGAGAGAGAGAGAGAGAGAGAGAGAAATATTAAGGAAGATGATGATAAAAGGTGCACTAAAAAATGATCAAAAGAAGCTTGAAGAATGTAGCCATACACATTCATATGCGTATATATATATATATGATATAAAACGCATATATTACACGTACCTACGTATGAATACTATATAAAAAATCGTACATGTTTATACGAAACCATGAATAATCCATAAATATAGATAGTAGATAATATTTGCCCGTTGGAAAATACAAACCACCAAAGATTTTTTTCAGTTAGTATGGCCGGAAAAAGGAGGATGAAAAAGAGACATCCTCTCGTTGGCTCGCATAGAAATCGTGTGGTTTCAAGACCGACGGCCGTATTGGCATTGCCTCGTCGAAAGCTTCTCCTCTCTCTCTCTCTCTCTCTCTCTCTCTCTCTCTCTCTCTCTCTCTCTCTCTCTCTCTCTCTCTCTCTCTCTCTCTCTCTTCAACAGACGACGAGTAATTAATTAACCGGTCGAACGGAGCTACCTATAGCGATAAATTAATAGCCTGGACATATGCATGTGTGTGTGGGGGAGGGAGTGTAAATAGATATATACCTAGATTCGAACATACATGGCAGGATTCTTGTGGTTTACGATTTCGGTCCAGATTATGGATTCTGTCAGAGAGAGATAGAGAGAGAGAAATGATGATTTTTTATTACTGATCAAAATTCTCGATAACAATTATGATTCTGTATTTCTATATCATTTCTATTATTCCTATCTTATCTTATAGATATTCTGTTATACGTTTTATATTAGCAATTTGAAATTTTCGAAGACAACATATAAGAAATAAATATATTGATTTTTATAAATGATCAATACTTTTAATAGGAATAATTCGAAATTCTAGGACATCTTTGAATGATACATAATAAGGATGAAAGAGATGACAATAGTCAAAAAGAACATTCTTAAAGTCTATACAGGCAACGTAACACAAAAGATGAATGCATGGAATTTTTTCTACGACGGCAAAGAAAAAAAAAGAGGAATGAAAAAAAAGGAAGAAGAAAAAAGACGAAGACATTCTTATGGATTGGAAGGAGAGACTATGACGACGAGAAGCAGTAGAGTATATATGGTCGATGACCCGTATGGAGGATGTGCTAACGGATCGTCCATGTTCGAACGAATCGAGAACCTCGACGAATACGAAGAAGGAGGAGGAGGAGGAGGAGGAGGAGGAGGAGGAGGAGGAAGACGAGGAAGAGGAGGAGGAGGAAGAAGAGAAGGAACGGAAAGAAGGAGGAAAATCGACTGACGATAACGTTGAAATCATCAAATATTTCTATATCTCTTTCTCTCTCTCTCCACCTCTTTCCTGCTTAGATACATACTATATTTATACAGTCAAAGATGCATCTGGTGGATCTAATTTTGTTGGACAGAAAAATAAACGATCCTATAATGATCATGATATATAGGGTGAACCATTTCATTTTTGATCGATATATCTTGAATATTAAAAACGATCTAATTGTACGAGATCATTACTAATCTAATAAAATAAAAATAATAGCTAAGTACATGAATGAAAAGAAAAGAATAATAGGAAGAGAGAAGCAGAGAGAGAGAGAGAGAGAGAGAGAGAGAGAGAGAGAGAGAGAGAGAGAGAGAGAGAGAGAGAGAGAGAGAGAGAGAGAGAGAGAGAGAGAAATTTTATCTGCGATAACTTCGATCTCTCTTTTGATCGATCGATCAATTATTTCTAAATACAGTTTTAGTCTAATAAAATCCTCTCTAAGACCTTTATAATACGTATCTACGAGGAACCGTGCACACGTCGCCCGTTTCGAGATCCCAACACGTTAATGCCGACAATCACGAACCTATTTGGAACAGTACAGCAAAACAACACTTCGGTTGATTGAGCCAACAAAGGAATGAGGACGAGTGAACTCGTAATGAATCGTGTCTGGAGTCGGACGATGTAACAACGATCGTTATTTCTGTTCTTATTCGTCTGATGCACACGATTAAAATGTAAATACTAAAGGAAGGACAAGTTCCTCCATATTTCCCTCTCTCTCTCTCTCTCTCTCTCTATATATATATATATATATATATATATATATATATATATCTTCTACTGAGAAAAATGAATGCAAAACGATTGCAATATTGGACAAAAGAAAACTTGACCTTTAACATTTCTTCTTTATTATTAGGACGATCACGATTATCCATTTTTTCTTAACATATTTTATCTATGACAAGATAAAAATGATACTTGAATGTATAATAACGTTTATATATATATATATATATATATATATATATATATATATATATATATATATATAAACGTCACATCACGGAATCCAATCACGTACGAGTTAAAAAGAAAAGTGCATTCGATCGATTTAATTTCCTATCTAGTCCCTAACTCATACACATGCATACATATATACATACATACATACATGCATATATACATACATATATATATATATATATATATATATATATATATATATATATATATATACATAACTTAGATCCAAAGACTTTCGTTCTAAGAATGGCAACTTCATGGGCTCGGTAAACGTGCATTCTCGTTCCATGGAACATATACAAGGTGAGAATCAATAACTACGTCAATTAATTACAATATATATTATTGTTAAACTAAATATAAAGTTATTATAAATAACATTGTGACATATAAAAAATATGACACATATATGTAATGTACCAGATAATAATCGATCGTTATTCTTGAATAACATATATATATATATATATATATATATATATAGTTGGCGAAAAGTTAGTACGCTTATAGAAATCATAAATTTCTGAAAAAAGAACAAACAAACTGACCTAAAAAAGTTTCAAGAAAAAGAGCGCAATTGATTTTAAAAATTACCCAAAGTAATTTCGACCCGCTACTCCATCCTTCCTCCCCGACAAAATAAAATGTTTAAATCTGATAACAGCTATCAGTCTTGTTCTTTTTCTCTCTCTTTCCGGATATTAATGAACATTTTCTTTCTGCAATATCCTAATGGTTTATTGACTCACCCTGTATATCACGTTCATGCAAGAGAAGGAACTTTCACCGCAACTTGCTGGAGGCTCGATGACGTTGACGATTGGCCGACCTTGCGTTCCAAGTACTGCTAGCTATTTAGATTACGCGGAACGCTCGCCTCTCTTCTCTGGTTAAGAGTTTTGAACGTTTTCGAGGCTCAAGTTCGAGTCTCTTCTCGAGTAGGAAAAATGAGAGATAGATAGATAGATAAATAGAAAAGAGAGAGAGAGAGAGAGAGAGAGAGAGAGAGAGAGAGAGAGAGAGAGAGATGAAGATAGAACTGGAGGAGTATCCCAGTCAAGAGTATTCGACGGGAAAAAAAAAGAAAGAAGGAAGTCTAAAGAGGAAGACATATATAGATCCGAGTCGCATAACGAGCTACGCAGACGACAATTTATTCTTTTTTTTTTTTTTACATTACTGGATCTAACGAGTACGTACTTGAATTCTTACAGCTTAGATACTTTAAATAACGATGGGGAAAAAAACAATAACAACAAAAAAAAAAGAAGGAAAGAAGAGAGAAGACCGTGTGAATAAAATAAAAAAGAATTGTATAAAAATTGTGTTCGAACTAATACATTATGATTACCCCGATTTAACTTAGAAAATTATAATTTCACAAAGAGAAATAAAAAAAGAAGAAAAAATTTCATACGAATATATAAATATTATCCGTTGAAACGATGAAAACTGGACAAGTTTTGAACTGGTTGCGATATGAAAAAAAGTAGACAGAAAATAAGAAAATAAAAAAAATAAAAAATAAAAAATAGGGAGAATTCAACTTTCAAACATGGATTTACTTTACAGAGTGATCAAAAAAATCGGGATTGACGACAAGCCTGTGTTTGATTCGTCGATATGAATTCACAATAAAACGAGTGTGTGTGTATACATATATACACACACACGTATGTATGTACGTACATAAACGTATATACTGTGTGCCTATGTACTGTACGTATATAATATAACATCAGGTTTATGTACAATAGTCCATAGGGAAAAATTTCCTACAACTGCAACTATTCGACAAACAAACGACGTACATATACATATATGGTTCGCATGTAAGTTTTAATATTTAGTTTATGTTTACATTGCGGCATATAGTTTCTAGTTCGTAGAGCAAATTCACAGGAGACGAAAGATGACGTTTTCAAATAAAACGTACGGCTTGATTATAATGTACAATCATTTTTCTAAAGGAAAATAAATTTGTTTTAACATAATAACAATTCCAAAATCATTTCGATTAATAATTAATCCGGGCCAAACGATTATCCCAAATAATTTCATTCTAATCCTGCGAGGAGAATAGTGTTAATATAAATTTTTACCTAACTTTGTGAACTTTAGATTATACGAAAAAAATAAAAAAAAAAAAACAGAATAAACAATAGTAATTGTTTGAAAATTAATGTCATTTCAATTGATATTAAACCTGAACGAAATAATGTCCTATATAATTTGATTCTAATCCTGTGAAGATAAGAGTATCGATATAAGTTTTAACCTAACTTCGCAGCCCGTATATACTCTCATTATCCGGTGTACAGGTTCGTCGGACTACGAAGCAACTAGTGTGTAGTTATATGTATACCGTTAATTCGAGAAAATGGATGACGTAACTCCATCTGTAAAGCTAAAGATTCAAACAAACAAAAAAAAAAAAACAAGAAAGAAAACAACGACGAAGACGAGGAAAGACGAAAAATCGAAAAAGATTTCATCTGTTGCCATTAATCCGAATTCCGAGCAGGGGCAATAAAAAATGGCGCAATATTTGCTCGTTTTGTTGAAGTAAAAGATGATCGTTGTGTCCGCCATGACACTTACCTAGACTTCTTGAAACCTATTACGCATCTTGAAATGATATATATATATATATATATATATATATATATATATATATATATATATACACACACACAAATATATACACGCACATATAAATAATATACAACAATAATACATAATTAACAGTTATTAACACGTTGATAAGAGTAACGTAATGACGAAGATTTTCTATGTTCTGAAAATATAATTAATCGGTTTCGATGTAACAAGTTTACATGTAGAATAAGATTGCGCGGTAAATTTAAAAAAAGAAAAAAGAGAAAAAGAAAAGAAAATGAAACTTCGACTCACCGCTGACTATCGTCGAATATTTCTGATTGTACTCTCGTCATCCTCGAAAAAACACCAGCAAGGATCATCGATGAATCTGACAGGAGCAGCTACAAGGGTGATATCATGTCGCAGTAATTTGGCGTGAAAGAAGATTTCAAATAAAAGAAAGTCCAGCAACGGTGGTTGTCCTTGAAGTGGAAAATAGAGAGAAAAGAGTTCCGGTATGGGAAAAAAAATAGAGAGATAGAGAGAGAGAGAGAGAAAACAAAACGTTGGACGAGACCCTCGTGCGTGCGTACGTTGTTCCTCTCCCCCACCTCCTCCTATCTCTTTTTCTCTTCCACTTGCTGGTTATAGCACACGCGCAGAAAAAGAAAGGATCATGCTCGCAAAAGGTGAAAACCGGCAAAGGCGAAAGTCTCACAAAAGTATAATACTCGTTCGAACGCGAATACACTCGCGAATATTAATTGCCGGTAGTTATTACGATGTAACGACGAACTAAATCACGTCTACCGAGAAAATATCGACGAAAATACGGGACTATTACCAAAGAAGGAGAACTCGTACGGATCGCGTTGTATGTATATAGTATAGCTATTCACGCGACGTTTACAGCCGGCATTCGAGTAAATGTGCAACAGCGCGTTTACTTCTCCTTTCGCTTATTCATTCGAAATATCTCTTTGATTTGATCGAACCAACAAGGGGAAAAATGATTGTTACGTTGTCGATTGAGTTCTACGAACTCATAAATGTTATTTCGTACGACCGGTGCACCAGGGTCACAACTGTTACTACTCGCAAGGCACACACGGCCCATACGATTAGCTAACTGACCGTACTCGTGAAAGGCGACCGCGGTTCTGATCGCCCTTAGCTACTGGGAGAGCGCGCCTACCGCTACGAGCCACGCGATTGGTCCGATTACTTGGCGGGGAGGACGCACCGGATTGGTCGCTCGACCGCTCCCTGTCGACCGGCACCAGTGGCAGCACTTGACGTCCTTTCTCTTCTCTCATCAGTGGTTCTCCTTTCTAATTTTTTCTAAATCTTCTCAACAGTGGTTCTTCTTTCGAATTTTGTTAAATCTTCACAACAGCGGCTCTCCTTTCTATTTTTTTTTTTTTTAAATCTTCGCAGTCAATAATTCTCAAAGATAAAGAATAATAATAATAAAAAAATGTTAAAGAGATAATACGATTTGATTAGAATTAATGAATATGAAACAAATAATACTTATAATTATTTAGATTAGAAAATTGAAATTCCGAACTTGTAAGAGGATATGAATTATTCAACAGCTTTTCTCTACGAACAAAAAGTATAGTCATTATAAAGATAATATTTATAATATA